>VWYK01040898.1:13685-35189 GCA_013399775.1 Semnornis frantzii | reverse complement strand
GACAGACAGACAGACGGACAGAGAGAGTGTCAAGGAGTCTGCACATCTTTGCCTGCCAAGCAGACAGGAGATCATGCAGTAGGTGCTAAAAACCCACTTTGACCACACAAACTGTTAAGATCTATATGACAACTTATTCTGAAGGGCTTCAACCATGATAGGGATTTTACGCTTGTTAAAGACACCATGAGTCTCTCCTTGCAGACTTGAATTTTTGGCACATGAGAAAATCAAAAGGCAACTTCGTATGTCCATATCTTTCTCCTCTACTCATCAATGAGGCATCTGCCAGCAGAAGAGAAAAATGACTCATGGATCTTTTTTTGAATAATTCTTTGGCGTAGTGTCTAGAATGCCGAATTGATATAACCACTCTACAAAAGAAAAAAACCCTCAGCAAATCATACCCCTTCATGGCCACAGATTCATATGTCTGTTATTTAACTTTGCTATTATAGAGTGCTGTGATTGCTTTCACCGGTAGATTAAATGTATCCTTACTTCTGGTTATTTTCTCTGTATAAATTACCCTTTTTCTTTACAGAACACAGTCTGTCTTTTATCCATTCAGGAGAATTCACCCAGTACATGTCCTGTGCTATATTCTTGTTACATTTGTTCCTCTGTGTTTAAGCTGTAAATTCTACATTTTAACTAGTACCTAAATAAATGTTATTTCAGCTATGTCACTTCATTTCTACAGAAATAAAAGAAGTTTTAGCAATGATCAATCTCACATCTCCCAGAAAATTCGTTTTAGCAAAAGATCAAGGCTTGGAAGCTAAATTTTGACCTCCCTGAAATAGAGCTCTGTCATTAACTTAACTCATGCTGGGATTAGTATCTTCCCTTAAACTTACAAGAAGCTTATGCTCATCCAACAGACATAACTGCTATCAAAGCAGTCAGTCTTTTACTCACTTATGTCCAGGATACAGAACTCTCCGAGGTCACCAAATGTCATTACCGGAACTTCTACAGAGAGGACTGACCCATAGAGGAAAAAAAAGTGTTTCCTGCCAGTTACATTCCATGACTATTGCCAGAGCAGGGGAAAAAAGGGCATATGTAGCTCAGACCACTCATATCAATGTCATTACAGATTAGCTTCAGTCTCTTCTGAAACCTTCCCAAAAGTAGGTAGCTATAATCAAGAAAATTTCCCAGCAGCTGCTTACACTGGAGAGGAGCATGCATGAACTCTGGAGAGCTGCCCATTGTGCACTGATGGCAGGTGGGCAGGGCGGAAGTGGCCAGGCTGGGGAAGAGAGCAGCAGAACTTGGCACATACATGCAACTACCACAAGACTGGGACTGTGAGAAAAAAATCACTGTGATATGTACAATGGAATGATCTTTGGAGATCAGCAGAAAAACTTTCTTATGTGAACACACCACTGCTGGACAAGTTGGGTGGTCTTACTGCTCCTGAAATGCTGCATCTGTTCTGCAAATTAAACCAACCCACAAGGTATTGTTTTTTGGGTGGCAGTCAATTCTCCTTATAGACAAATTGCTGTCAAGTTTTACCTTTCCAGATGTATAACACTTAGCTGCTGTACTCTCCCCCCCACCCCCGAATCTAATTTTTATGGAAACCCTCTGTTACAGGATCACGGAATGTTAGGGGCTGGAAGGGAACTCTGGAGATCTTTGGGTCCAATTCCCTAACTCCCCCCTGCCAGAGCAGGGCCATAGAATCCAGAGCAGGTCACACAGGAATGCATCCAGACAGGGCTTGAAAATCTCCAAAGCAGATGACTCCACAACCTCTCCAGGGAGCCTCTTCCAGTGCTCTGCCAATCTTACAGTAAAGAAGTTCTTCCTCGTGTTGAGGTAGAACTCCCTGTGCTGTAGTTTCTATCCATTGCCCCTTGTCCTGTCACAGGGCACAACTGAGCAGAATCTGTCCCTTCCATCTTGACACCCAGACCTCATCTATTTGTATTAATTTATTAGATCCCTCTCAGTCTTCTCTCCAGACTAAACAGCCCCAGGGCTCTCAGTGTTTCCTCTTAAGGCAGTGTTCCAGTTCTTTCACCATCCTTGTAGCACTCCATTGGACCCTCTCCAGTAGATCCCTGTCCCTCCTGAAATGGGGAGCCCAGAACTGGATGCAATAACCTTCAGTTTCTCACATGCAACTATTTGGTCACTGCCATATTGGTTTTCACAATTTCCCCTGTAAGTAAGAGCAAGAAGGAAAAAACTGTCAGGCAAAGGGAAGGTGCTGTAGTCCCTTCCTAATTTGCACTTTGGATTCAGCATTCTGAGCATGTAAGAGTTGCGGAAGTGATAGGGAACCCTGAGTCCTGCCTGACACTGCTCAATGATCTCAACATGAATGATTTAGGCCCACTTTTTTCACTCCTCTCTTTTTTATTAAGTCACGACTCCTCTAATTAAATTTAGATGGTAGAAAATATCTAAACCAGATTTCAGGCGGCCCTAAGTGCTATGATTTTTCACAGTAATATCCAAAGTGCCAGTTAGAAAATCAGATCTGTGGTGAAAGCAAGCTCCCAGTCACTTTGCTCCTTCAGGACTCTAATTTTAGATGCCCTTTCTGCTCCTCCTTTCCCAAAATTCCAAGCATTTTCTTGAAAGATGTAACACATTCAACAAGCATTTCACACCATTCTGTCCTAGCTGAGGTTAATTAGAAAGAATTAGTCAGCTACTAGGTGCTGCAACAGTACTCCAACAAGCAGCGCATGTCCTCACTTTTGAATCTGCGCACTAAGTGCAAAATATTTGGTAGCGACAGCACCTGCTTTAAAAAGGTTCTTCTGAAGTGTCTTCAGCATGCAGAACAAAGTATAAAGGTAAGTATGCAGCAGAGAAAAAAAATCAGTTCAGCATGATCTGAACAGTAACAAAACCTGAATCATGGTAATCAGCTTCTTTCCTTGTAAAGCTGGGTGATGCCAGGTTACGTTCTTGTCACAAGTAGCACAAGGCTCAGGATGGAGCGAGCTGACTCTGGGCAGTGAAGCAGTGCCCACTCTGTGACAGACCCTGCATCACCCATGTGCCCATACCCCCAAGAAATGACCCCAGGAGAGCCAGCACAAGTCCTTTACCTCTGGAGAAGCACGTTTCCCTACCACATAGATGTGAGCACTATTTCATTCTGTTAAGTTCTGCCACAACAAAAATCTGTCCCTCTTCATATCTCAGGTGGACAGCTGACAAGTTAAAATGTCTGAAGGTTTCTTCTGGAAATGAAATGTTCAGAGATGTGTCTTTTTCTTGCAAAAAAAAAAAAAAATTATTCTGAACCTCTAGTAGGTGGTACAGTTAAGAGTTGTGCTGGTAACACAGGAGCTCCTGAGCAGCAGGACAAGTGGGAAAGCCATAAAATCTGCTCATCGATGAGATACGGCCTCTCCTGTATGTTGACGACTATCACTGTAGTAAGATTCAGGAATTAGTAAGCAGAGAAAATGTCCTCCCTACATGCTGTGAAAATGACTCTCCACGTGTGGCACACCTTTAAGAGGTCAGTAAAACACTTTGAGTACTACACAGGTCCTGTTGCATGTCAAGAATGAGAGTACACATTTGACCCAGTCATGACTTTCTGCCACAGTTTTTTAAGTCCCAAGGTGAAGTCTCAGTCTGCTTAAAGACAAAACGAAAAATCACAATTTGTGTTGTGTACCAGGATTTTATTCACATTCCTCTCAAGCCCAACCTGTCTAACATGCGGCAAAATACTTTCCCTACTTCTCACTTATGTTTGGCACAATACACTCCTAAAACTGCAAATTTAATATATTGAGCACTTTTGTATTTTTCTACAGATCTATGGTGCTCCTTTTCATCACTGAGACAAATAAGATATGTCACTGTGATGTCTTCCACACCAGTTTTGAAATGTTATGTCCACATCCCATGCTAATTACTCACCTGAGGACATCCCTGTAGTTGCGTAATGTCCTGCCTACTCTAGCCAAAGTGTGGTAAAGACACTGTCTTGGACAATGAGCCTGTCTGGCTTAGCTACAGCCACACATCTGGACACAGCATGAGCTTCTGCCCATAAGTACCCTCCTTGCTGGCACCAGTTGTGCAGGGCTCAGGGAAGACAGTGCAGACCAAGAACTGTCCTCATTGCCTGGTATTAGTCAAGTGTCTACATAGCAATGGAGGACTGGAGCTTCTTCCTCACCTGTTCTCTCAGTTCTGAGAGAAGGATGGCTGTCTACCATTCAATAAGCCTTTAAATTAAATTCTATCATCATGCTTTTGTAGTAGTCCTCATCCAGGTTTATCTGTGAAAATGCAAGCCTTGCAGGTGAATGTATCTGTCAGACCGGACAAACCTTGATCTGCATCATTGTTTTAGCAGAGACATGGCCTAAGCATGAAAGGAAAGTCCCGGTGCATGACTATCAGTCTTCTGACGGGTTTCGAAGTTTCTTTGAATGGTGTGCTTGGCAGGTATGGTTTAGGGTGAACCTTGTAGAGTAAGGATATCAACTGGATTTGGTGATCTGAGGGTCTTTTCCAACCTGAACAATTCTGTGATTTTTTCTGTGAGAATCCTAAAAAAATGTTAAATTCTAATTGTTATGTTGGCTGATTATATAACTATCGCACAAACAGCTGTAACAGGCAGGTACTTTAATGCCACTGTATTAGTGAGAAGATACAAATTCTGCCAAGCTTCATATACATGTCTGTGTACTGACCTGATTTGGTAAGAGATGTAATTTCTAAGTGAGAAAACACAATGCCTACCTCAAAGGAAAAATTTCTGTCAAGTTTGAACTGAATTACTCAAAGCCACAAACTCCAATAACAGCATCTGTGAAAAAACAACTACTACAGTATTACAGAGCAGATTCTTTGTTCCATCTTCCTGCTATGGGGAAGTATAAATTGGATTGTGAACCATATTTAATTAAATTTATCTTCAGTTGCTACAGTAGGAGGAGAAAAAAGGCCCCCTGAGGTTCTTGCTAATGGGAATAGGAAAAAAGTACCCACTGTGAGACTGCTTGTAGGTAAATTACTCAAGGGTAAGATGAAGAATAGTGTCTGCTGGTAAGCAAACTTTGGGCTAAAATAATTCACATATTTGCAGCTCCCCTGGAAATAATCTTCAATCTGTTAGAGAAGAAATATCAAAACCAGCAACATTTAAAGATGGTGATTTGCAGAACCCACTATCTGCATCATCTTCCTACACTAATTCACTGGTTAGTCTATTCTGCAAATGTCTCTCTCCAAGAGACTTTAGGGTATCTAGCAGGGCTCCAGTGACTGCTCTGTGGAAGTAAAGACACCAAGAACAGCTGTAGGAAACATATGTGGCACTGAGAGCACTGAAAGGCCAAGGAAGGAATCCTTGACATACTACTTAAAAGAAGCCATAAAGCCCCTTATTTACTGCCTATGTTTTTAGCCTAGCTCTACCTGGAAGTAGACACTCTGGTACTAAAAGCACTGCTGGAGTAAGTAAAGGAGGTTTGCAACGGGCAGGGCAGGAGCAGTGGCTCTTATGTCACTTGTGAGGCTAAACTGAAATTGAATCTGAGCCACTTAATTTTGCATATGTATAAAGTGATAGCTCTGAGAAGCACATCAACAGCTATTGCAGCTGGATGGCAAAGTGTTTTTGTAATTCACTGAAAGGGGGATGCAATAGGGTGAACAAATCAAAGCTGTGATACTTGTGATAGGAAAAAATCTCTGTCCTGTAAGAATAATATCCTACAGGCATGAGCAAAAATCTAGGGGGATTTTTTGGAAAAGTAAATGCAGTAAACATGGATACCAACTGGGGAAAAAATCAAGGGTACTCACATGGACAAATCAGACATTCCAGTAAGTGATACAAGTCTCACAAGCTTCTGACAATTTGCCAAAGAAGGCTTTATTCTCAGCAAAGACTGACAGGAATACTCTAAACATTCCTGATTCTAGTTTTACAACGGTGCTGCATTTCCATATGTTTACTTCCCCCCCCCCCTTAAATGAAGATGAGCTAGAGTCACTCAGTAGCAGTGGGCAAAGCTGAAACAAAAGGATTAACAAAAGACTAAAAGTCACGAGGTATGCGTAGTACACACTCAGCCTGGATGAACCCAGGGTGCAGTGGACATGCTGCTGACAAGAATGTTTTGCCCCTACCTGAAAGTGGCTGCTGTGACCAAGGGGCTAGAAAGCATCTCCTGGAAATTAGTAGGGGGTGCAAGAGATGCCAGCATATTCTAGGCAAGCAAATCCCATCAATTAAGTCACTGAAGCTCTTGTCAGAGGTACTTTTAATAAAACAAAAGTAGGTAGGGACAAAAGGAGAAACCAGAGTGGTTCCTGGAAAAGAAAACTGTATAGTCAAAAGCTATTAGAGTTACTAGAGCTTATCAACACATAATAGATAACTGGAACCCAGCTGACCTTCAGTTTTAAGTTACTTACAGTCCTTAGCCTCCAATTATTCCATTCCCTTTACATTTAAAATCTATCAACAAACCTTAAAGGGCACAAAATCCAGATAACCTGGTTTAAAAGAATTTAATCTTTCCAGTTTCTTCAATGCATTTTGGCTGCAGCTTGCTTTCTGCACCTGGCCTGTCAAAGTACAGAAAGAGTATTTACTGAAGAATCAGTCCTGTCCTCTCTACCTGGACATACATTTTTGCCTTAGTATTAATCTACTGTTTTCCTACTTTGGTGGCAATTGGTCATAACCCAGACACATAAAAATCACAGAAAAATGAGGGCTACACTTGATTGAAGCTCAAGCTATCCTAGTTGACTCCATATATGCATTACAGATAGCTGACACATCTAAAACTTACTCACATACAAAGTATGTACTACCTGAAAGATTTCCTCTGCAGCTTCTCTATCCAACGACCTGCACTTTACAACTGGTTGCACCTTCTTCAGGACAGTTTTAACTCAGCTTCTACTTCCAGCTTACTGTATGTTTGCAAAGTGCTGAAGCACCGTGCTCAGCAGCGACTGTAGGCAGCAGCATAAGACACAAACGCTAACGGTGAAGGCAGGTAGTACGACCTGTCTGTGAGCACGTGCACAAACATGGTTTGGAAAGGTACGAGGCTGTTACTCTACGTTTTGTTTCACCTTTGCACCAGGCTGGAAACTGTATGATCCTTCTATTCCACGCTGTATTCTACACAATACAGTACTGCAAGTAGCAAGGTTCAAACACAAGTTATACGTTCTAAACCAAGTTTTCTTATCATAAAGTGTAGAGATACATTTTCACTTGTTTATACAGATTTTCAGGTTATAAAGAACAAGAGCAACATATCCAGGAGATACTGAGAAAGGTTTTGGATATAATTTGGTTTTATGTACTTTGAAGGAACAAACTGCTGATAGAAGGAAAACAATGAACTAAAACTTCATATATAGACTTGAAAACAAGACAGTGTGTGCTCAGACACTATTTAAGCATCTTGCAAGTCAAGTCTTTTTGACATGTTGCTTCAGATAATGCCTCTTACCCTGTCTTTAAAACCCAGTTTCATCCTAAATTAGCACTGGTTTTGACTCATGAGAAAACAATTGACCTTCATGCATGAAGAAAGGCTGGTCAGGAAATACAGTAGAACTGTAACATTCAGATTCTGCTGCAGATGAGCCCAGTTAACCTCACCAGGAGCCTCCTCTCCCTACATCCAAACGGTAAATTTGCTTAGGGGAAAAAACAACTCTGCCCAAAACTGTGTCAATCATCCTTGAAACTATTTGCAGCAACATCTACTGAGAAGTTCCAACTAGACAATTTTTCCCCCTAAAGGTGTATTTACAAAACTGCATGAGAGACAGGTGCTGGCAAAAGCCTTCCCTGGTCTGGGAGATCACTGTGCATGGCATCCAGCCAGGCTGCTGTGCTCAGCTTTCTTTGCCCACAAGCTGAGCAAGCTTTTTCCACTCTTCATAATGCAAGTCCTCTAACCAGACAGGTATGCAGCACTCTCGAAGGAGATTCAGATCAGAAAAGCCAGTAGCTCAAATAGAAAAACCTAGTTGTAAGCCAGCTTGCGACGAAAAAGTTTTCCAGCAGACATACAGGCAGTTCACACTTGAACCAAACAAGCTGCTGGAGCTCCTCAAGGGGGTGGAAAAGCCACCCCCTAATTCATTAGGTTAGTCTCCAACCCAAAGCAATGTGAGGAGATGAAGACTGGAGATTTATCTCATGGTCTCTGAATGAGAAGCACATCTGCAACAGTTCAACTCTTCCGAATACTCGTTTCTTGAATCATCATTAATGCTAGATGTAAAAACACATTTTGACAGAAATGTATCAGATTCCAATTTCAGGGAAGGACGCTTAAAATTCTGAAGAATGATCTTTCCTCTCAAAAAACCTTCTTGTTGCCACCCTATCAAGGGTGCCACTCAGCTCGGCCTGGGAATTCCTTGAGAATGCCGAGCTCAACAGCTGGCTTCCTCATGGGCACTGCCTGCATGGGGCTCACTTCTGACAGTACCATTGGCAGCACTGTAGGTCCACCAGGTTTGTGGAAGAAAAGGAAAGATGCTTTCAAAGCATATCTCAACCCATGAGAATGCATGGACAGCGGAGGCAGAGAGGCAATTAAAGAAGATTTTAAAAGCCAAAAAAACAAACAAAAAAATCAGGAAAAGCCCTTAAGCATTCCTGTTCAACGCAGGAGAGCAAACACATTCCAGTTCTAAACCACCCAATGATTTTAAACTTCCCTCCTCTGCAAAGTTTCAGTCTTTCGATTTATTAAAAATAAACAAGTAAATAACTAAATAAAAAGTAAGTAAATAAGAAGTAAGGAAATAAAAAAGATGTAAAGAGAAGTTAAAAACATTTCCATTTCCTGCAGGAGAGAATTTCTGAATTTATTTTAAAAAATAAGTTATTAGTCGGTACAATTCAGACAAGAGATTTTGTAACTTAAATCTGCAAGCAAAAAGCTTAATTTTATGAGAAGAAACTTCTCATAAAGAGAAGAAATAAAAGCTTCCACTCAGTGACATTTTAACAGCAGATCCAGGAGAAGCAGCAATCATGCAGAGGCTGCGTCTGGCAGGGGGATACCTGACAAACTTGTCAGCATTCTCACAAGTCCCAGACTTCTTCCAATTTGCACCTTTAGTTTTATGCATTTATTCACTGAAATATAACAAGAAATGGTGCCGTCCTTGCTCCTTGTGCTGTCACTCAGCATGTACTGTATCACCTCAAAGTGCTGTGGCACATCTCAGACACTTGGTCTTATTAGAAACCCGCACTCATCCACGTCTTAGCTATGCAAGAGGACACTCTGTCTGGCGGCTGCTGCTTGTACAACACCAAAAATATCTGCCTGTGCTGTGGGTTGGATTCACCACCACTTACGTCCTTCCTCTGAACTCCTCTGTGTGCAAGTGTCTTCAGGACTGTGCTCCAAGCAAACAAATCCAAAACTACCTTGGTATCAATTTCAGGTCTCCTTTCGGAAATGAGGGTTTTGATGCCTTCCCTGTATTCCCCCTGCTCTAGACGGACATCTCACACTTCTTTGTCATCATTCAAGAGCCTCTGCAGATGCTCTCTGAATGCAGGGAAGGAGGGAGGGAGTGATAGCAAGAAGCTGGAGTGCTTGGGGGCAAAAGGAAATCCTTCCATTATCTTTTCACAAAGGCACCAGACAGACATGTAAAACACTGGTTTGCAAAATGCTCCTCTCTACCAAGGTGTTTTTACTTCCGAGGCATATGCTCCCTCTGTATTCCCCATACACCTGGGTATTTTTTAAAAATAACCACCAATAACAAACCCCACAACACCAATCCCAAACCAAACAACGCTCCAACAACAACAGCCCCCGAAAAAAAATCAACAAACCAAACCAACAAAAAAGAAAGGAAAGAATGAATTGTTTGGTGTTTCATAATAAGGGAAGTTGGACTGTTACAAAAAACTTGAAGAAGGAAACTACCCACTTTCCTGCTAAATTTTTAGGATTTTTTTTTAAAGGATTTTAAAATGAAGGAGTATTATCTCAAGATGATTTCTCTGCCATGGGTCACTTATCACTGTCTGAAATCCAGCTGACCTCAGACAACAGCAAGGAGGCAAAGCCAAGCGTTGAGATTCAGACAAAGCAATGGAGGGGGAAGATGAGTAAACCTTTGTGTTCTGAAAGCAAGACCTAAGCAATTCTTCGACAAAAAGGGAAATCCAGCAGAACAAAAGCACAGCATCCTCTCTACTGAAGGTACTATCAAAAGCAGAATTAGTGGAAATATTACATTAAATTTGGTGTTATGATAGAGGGGAACCTTATTACCTATCTCTGTGCTCGCTGTTACATGACAACTTCCATCTCACTCTGCCCTCTGCACACTGTAGAGGTGCAACTTAAGCTGACCTAAGCTGGATCTGGAGCAGGACATCTGCGCTAACGTGTTATGCCTCCTCAGGGTGTTGATCTCACTAAAAATTAATAAGGTAAAAAAAGATTATCCTTCAATATCAGCTCTCGCTGCAACCACAGTGCTGCCATCATGAAAGGACAGAAAAGGCAAAGTGTGGTGAGGCTAAGAAAGCAATTGCAAATGTGACTGGTCCCAGGACCCAGGGGACAGATAGACTGAATCTTCAAGCTGATCTCTATTAGCTGATTAGCTTTGGGCTGACGAAGAAATGTATGGTTTCGTCTCCCCTCTTTTCCCTGGTTGCTCAGCCCCACTTTTCTTTCTAGCTCCTCCAGGGAGAAAGTGTAAGTGGCACATTCTGTCACACCAAGGCCTAAATCCAACCTGAATAAAAACAGCAGGTGAGGCAATTGAGGCTAAGGCTTGGTTTTGGTCCATGCCAGCTCCCTTATAATAGGGTTGCATTATCATCTTGGACTAGGAGAGCTTATCTTCCACTCTGCTTCACTTTCAGCCACCAATTCAAAGCAGCAGCCAAGTGCCATGTGCTGTTGTCTGCTCCCTGGAAGAACTGCTCCTCTCTTCACTGCTGATAAGACACAGAAATCAGCCACTTTCCAGTAAGATTTGATTACTAGAGATGGCACACGGAAGCCCCCTATGACAGTGAGTCAGGGAGGGGCAGAGAGAACAACTGTGCACAGGTGCAGTGGCACATGGACAAAATTTCCCTTATTCAGATGTGCAGTCATACGTGTCAGAAAGAAAAGGGTTGAGAAGAGCCCTTCTCTGCCCTATGTGATACAGTGTCATCTGATCCTGTGCTCTACCATTTCTCACAGTGCCTGGCACAGATGCTGTCTTACCTGTCAGCACTGCATTAGACAACCCAGTGAGGTACTTGCAAGGATACATTTCCCTAAAAATGATGCTCCAATGTCTTGGCAAAAATAATAGCACTAATGCCAAGAGCATACTGTCTTTCAGTTCAAATCCTACAGCACAGAGGGCAATTTCCATTACTGTCAGCCACAAAGTACAATGGATATTGTCAGGCACTTGAGTAGAAATGCATATGTAACACATTAACAAGGATGATACAGCTTCCTCCTTGATAAATGACTCTCTTGTCTAAAGCCTGCAGCAGACACAACCACACATTTTGCCTCATTTCCTGTGAAGGAATTTTCTTTAGGTTTTGTGTATCAGAAGATCATTTCGCCCCAACACCCCTCTACTAAGTTTGTAGTGGTGCAGTGTAGCAATCCACAGGATGCTGTGCCTCAGGCCAGCAACCACTTTTGTTAGGTGTCTAAGACAGATACAGTGGTACTTGGGTTCAGGAACTTGGTTATTCCTCATGTAGTCAACTAGGAAAGAACTCCTCGCACAGGGAGTTTGAGCAGGTACAATGCCCAGATTGAATACCTCCTCCACCACCTTTGTGTAGGTCACTATTCCTGCAGGTCCTGAACACCTGTGACAAGAGACAACTCAAGCAGTGCTGAGACTACATGAGAACATGAGGCAAATGAATCATGGAGGAAGCTGGGGAGGAAACAGTCTGTCATTTAATTGCTTCCTCATGTGTGCATTAAGCCTAAGGCATGGAGGCATCAAGGATATTATTCATTTGTGAGAAAAAGAAAATTCCCTATCCTGTAGGTCTGGTTATTTTTTGTGAAAGGCTGGATACAACATTAGCCCATACATCAATGCACAAAAGAGACAGATTTGCCAAGTAGGAGCTAAGCCAGGTCACCAGTTGGCTAATACATATATGCTACTCAGGGACACATACTGCTCTTTTCTGAAGGAGCAGAAACATGCCTCCTTGCTGTGCACCACAGCAGACTGACTTCAGTCAACCTCTCCTGCACCAGTGGGATGCCTTTTGTAACTACACCAACACCTTCCTTATTGCTGATAGTCTTTCCAACTAGTTTTTTTTTTTCTCTCTGTTAAGAAGATAGGATGCAATACATTTGATATCCCAAGGCAAGTAAGAGCTCACCAAAGATGATATCCAGCACACGGTATGAATCATATGCACTTAGCAAGGACCTCTAAGTCCAAGTATTGTAATGTTAACACAAAGGAAGTTCTGAATGCCTACAAAACATACTAGTCAGGAAAGAGTGTAATTATGGCAGCTAAACAAGGAACACAAATATTTCCTTGTTCAAAGGGACTTAAAACTACAAAGTAAATATATCAGAAAGGAAATGCTATGGAAAAAAAAATCACAAGAAAAAAAGCCACATGGATTTGTCTCAGAAGAAAGGAATTATAATTACCATAAACACTACATCAAATGCAACTTACTTCAACAAATAAATGCATTTGAATGAATTCTGCAAAGAACTGAATCCTCTGTTAATGCTTTCCAGGTATAAGATGATAGCTAGAAAACCACAATAATGACAAGTCCATAACTATGGTAGAAGGAGAACTCTAATGGGGTGATAATCTTCCCAGAATTGCCTCTCTGGAGAGCTCAGTTGGCCTGTCTTATAATTTCCAATCTTAAAGGAATATCATCAACCCCAACTCAGCCATTCTCCATGCTGTCAGGAGTCACAGATCCTAGCCTGGGTGACTTTGTGTTTCCAGTGTTCTTTTAACGACATGTTAAAAACTTCCTCCCCAACAAAAAATGAGAAAAATTCTGGGGAAGCAATGCAATATGAGAGAAGAGAAGAACTGCCTAGATAAGAAATACACAGGGATCAAAAGTCAGGAGCACAAAAAGCATTTCCCCCTCTAACCTTTTGAAACGTGTTTCCCTCAAGGATTCACTGCTGCTCTTTCCAGGTGTGTGCCATGATCTTGCACCAGCTGCTGGTTGCCAAGGCAGAGTGTGTGATGGACCAGAGCAGCCTATTCACACAGGTAAGTGCCAGAGGGTATTACGCTGCCAGTTCCATCTCACTGTTATTCTTCCTAGCCCTTGTGTCCTCTCTTTCTTGTGCAGTTGTCTGTCTCTCTTGAAAGCTCATTTTCAGTCTTCTATGCTTCCTTTCCCACCATTTTTTTCCTGCTTGTTTTTTCCATGTAAATGTCAGGGAAAATGTTTTCACTGTGAGGGTGGCAGAGGGTGGGGAAGAGGCTGCCCAGGGGGGTTTTGGAGTCTCCCTCTCTGGAGATACTCAAGACCTGCCTGGATGCATTCTTGTGTGATCTGGTATAGGTAATCCCGCTCTGCCAAGGGTTTGGACTGGATGAGCTTTCAAGGTCTCTTCCAAGCCCAAACATTTTGTGATTCTTGGGCTAATGGGTATGGAGAGAGTTTGAGAGAAAGCTTATACATCTCACCTCCTCCTGCTTGCATGATACTCCCTGTCAGGGAGTAATACAGATGATAGGGCCTCTCTCGCTGCCATCACACATTCTGGGAATTCAGGCACAAGGGACTTACACGCTACAGAGATTACCATACATCTCATTGTCAGAGTTTGCAATCAATTCTCTTCCTCAGCTGCTCCCCTCCACCATAACTCTGTTATAGTCTACTAGGGTTAACAAGTTACAGGTGCTCACCTGCCATGACTCAGAGGCAGACCTTATGAAGACAACATACAATTAACACTGCAGAGAACTCTTATACCATCTTTATCAAACAACTGTGTAAAGTGAAGCAGTTCTTGGTATGCTGGTACGGTGCCTGGGAATTAAGTGCAGTAGGACTTAACAGAGGAAACAAGGGGACAATACAGAAGAAATGGATGAGTGACAGCAGATTTCTGACCACAAAACCACCTCTCTCTTAAGTATGAAAAGCTGCCTTAAATTGTCTGGCAATGTTTCAATTGATCTACAATTACAATATGATTTCCACATAATTTGTAATTTTATTCATCTTTGAGGGCTCCAAAATTAACCTGTAGTTATTCTGGGTTATCTTGGCTACAAGTCTTACATTTCTAGAGTAAAAATTTTAATGGTGATTTTGAATAGCAAGAAATTGCCTTATCATTTTCTGCTTCCTGTCTGAAAAATGCCATCTCATCTGGAAAGCAGTTGATCCATATATTAGAGAGATAAAAACAATAGTTAACGCCAATTCTAGTCTACAAATAAAATTCTGATATTCAACTGTCCTCCTGAAACTTTCAGTTCATTTGAAAAAAAAAATTGCCCCAGTGACTGCATTTTACAGAGTGGAAGCATTGTGGAAAACACCTAAGTTCAAGTTCAGATTCTGAGCCTTTAAGAAATAGTCTCAATTAAAAAGTGCTTCTAAAACATAGGATAAACATTCTCATTGCCTCACAAAAAGGAAGAAGTATTTGCTGAAAAGTAAAAGGACATTTTTTCTGATAACAACCATGCCTGGTGACTTGCACTGTAGCAGGCAGCAGAGCCGCAGGGTTAGCTCCTACCCCATTGTGCCTCTTGATAAGGGTGCAGCTGGAAATATCTTCCTCTTCACTTACTTCCAAGTCCATTGCATCTTTACATCCTAAAAGTCATCTATATTTTTTTTCAATGATGGGGCTAAAAGAGATATTACCATACAAACACAAGCTCACTTTAGAAACTCTTACTACTTTTTTCAAGCAAAACACAAGACTAGCCAAAGCTCAGCAGGAATGTCAGCAACAGACAAAAACCAAGGTGGTTGAAGACATTTCATATTAGAGAATATTGACCTCACTAAACACAGGAGAAGGTTGATTCAGTATAACTTTTTTTAAGAGACATTACAAAAATATTCGTTTCTGATTCTTACAAATGTTATGCTGAATTTTGAGAAGCTATACAAGGCTTTTGTTCAATACAGCACTAAGCATAACTGCCTGATTATCCTGCAGTGTGGATATTTATTTCTAGATGGTGATGTGACAAAAAAGAAACAGACAATGTCCAGGATTCTGCAATCCTTTGTAGTAGAACTAGATCAAGCCCTGATCTCAATTTTTAGAGACATCAAGTTGAATAAATCCAACATCTTTTAAGAGTTGCATCATCTACAGCTGCATGAGGCATTCAAATCTATCAGTCTTCCATGTCAGTATGGGCACACGTGCTTTAATCTGTACTGGCAGCACTGCTTGAATTCCTGGTTACTGCAAAAGGAGAGAAGTCACATTCACTCCAACTTCTCTTACAGGAAGGTGCCCTGATCTCTAGAAGCAGTCAGATAAACACCTTTCACTATATAAGCCTAGATAAGAGGACAAAGTTCTGCCTACACACTCCCCTCTCCAAAACTAATAAAATGTTATTCATCATTTGACTGAGATACTGTCTGCTCTTTCCTCAAAAAAAAGCTTTTAAATATATTGTTTTGCATATAAATGTTGTAAAGCATCTGTGAGTTCTCCATGATGAAAGCTATTACACAGTGTTCTGACAAATGTCTTCAGCAAAGGTAAAGCCAGAAAGCCTTATCGATAGTTCAGAAGCATGGGGGTTTACAGTGTGTGCAAACCAGATGCTTTAATATCCTCAATCAACATACTTTGACATACTTAACACAAACAGTGCTGAAAGCAACAGTGGCAGAAGTAAGGCTGTTAACATGGAGTAAAGATTCTGATTTAGCTCATTATCAGCACATAGCAGTTCCTAGGAGGTTGGCTAGGAGAAAGTGTGATGGGAAACAGCTAATTAGAAGGCTGAAGAACTCCTCTTTAACCATCTGTCAGCTGGAAAGAATTAAATGACTAAGCCTATCAGAAGAGAGCAGATAGTGGATGGTTAAGTGTTTTTCAGATATGTTTGAGAGCAGTGGCCTGGTGTCAAGCTCTGTCAGGTTCCTAGTGTATAGCAGGTCTGGCTGGAAACCCAAAGGTGGAAAAGTAGCTTATTCTTTTCTATGACTTCTGTTTCTCAGGTTTTGCAGTACTCGTATCACATCAATGAAGTTCCAGAAGCTTTTCATTTCTCTAAGGTAAATTGAAACCATCTGAACTTAAAATATCACCCCTGAATTTCTTTTTAAACTGTAGCAGAAATTTTGGGAGCAGCAAGACCATCCAAAACTGCTACATCCAACACAAATGACCTTGGCATTCGGTCACTCACAGGCACTTGTACAGTCACAGGGAAGCGCTGTGGGCTAGGCTGCAGTGGAAGAAATCAGTTTTACATCTTTTTCCCACAGAAGAAGACCCGGGATTTTAATTAAAAGCCTTTAGGCCTTTTACCTCAGAAGAGTCCAGACCCTGTATTATCAGCATTTCACTAACAGCACTTGAGCTAGAAGATTAGTAAACCTTGATGGTGGAACGATGCAATTAACCCAGGTGTAAAAACATGAAATCCACTTTTCACACCAAGGAAAGTAGGAATCAGTAAATGAAAACTTGCTTAAAGCTGTCCATCTGGAATGTGATAGTTGATGGTATGTAACTTATGTCTTACAATAATACATTTGGAAAAATTGAGATCTCTTTTTATGTCACTACTTTTGTGGTGAGACTGTAACAGCTATGCAAGAAACAGGGATCAGCACATAAGAGAACTGGCTTTTCAATGAACTAACAGAGACAGACTGAGAGAGTTGGGGTTGTTCAGTCTGGAGAGAAGGCTCCAAAGAGACCTTATTGTGGCCTTCCAGTATCTTAAGGGGATCTACAAGAAAGATGGTGAGGAAATTTTTAGGGTGTTGGATAGAGATAGGAGTAGGGGGAATGGATCCAAGCTAGAGGAAGACAGATTCAGATTGGATGTTAGGAAGAAGTTCTCCACAATAAGGGTGGTGAGACAGTGGAACGGGTTGTCTCGGAAGCCCCATCCCTGAAGGTTTTTGAGGCCAGGCTGCATGGAGCTCCGAGCAACCTGATCTAGTGTGAGGTGTCCCATGGCACAGGGGTTGGAGCTAGATGATCCTTGAGGTCACTTCCAGCCCTGACAATTCTATGACTAATGTTGTAGCCAAAACTAAACCACCACCACACTCCCTAGCAATCATTAAATGTTCTTTATATATTGTTAATATAACAAAGCTGAAAGCAACAATGTTGGTCTAAATCTAGAGTGAAATTGCACTTTTTCCAGTCAAGTGAAAATAATGTACAGTCATTGCTACAGGTCTGATCATTTCCTTAGGCTCTCTCCATTCTCCATATGTTAGCTGTGCATAATTCATAGGATGTACCATATGTTGTCTGAAGCAAGTGTCCCCATAAGTGTTTACGGTTTTACTCAAAGGCATGTCTTCATACATTACCTTGTGATACACACAGATAATGTGATATGACATTAAAAAAAAAAAAAACCCAGGGAAAACAGTTCAGTGAAACATAATCTGCTCAAAATTTACCACTTAGCCATTGCTGAACGTTCAAGTGATTAGCACACCAAAGTACATTGTTTCTTCAGCATGCACAGACTGCTTCTGCCAGCATCAATTCCAAAGGCGTGAAACAATTTAGTTGGCTTTCAAAATAAGGACTTGGTCCCACTGCACTTTACACACACACATAGCCTCTGCTGACTTTCAAAGCCTGAGCACATAGACTAGAATTAGTCACTCGAGCAAAGGAGTGAAGGATTAGAATTCCACTGGTTGTGGCCTTGCAGTAGAGAACATATCCTCCCATGACTCTGGTTTCCCAACAGACCTTGCAGCTCTAGTGGCTTTTCTGACTCCCAGTTGGCTTCCCTGCAGCACCTCCGATAATTTTTAGTCAAGCAAAGTTCAAAAGATAAACAGTTGTGGAGCAAAAACAAGAGTATTGGTCAAAATAACAGGATCTCCCACGAGAGCAGCATTGTTCGGAGAGGGGAAGTGAATGGTGAAAAGTATAGGCAAGGGAGGGGGAAAGGAAAAAATAAGCATGGAAGTGATGAAACCTGTTTGCTTCTATCTCCTGATAGCTAATGAAAGATGAGCTAATGAGCACATCCCTCAGCTGGAACTCTGGAATAAAGCCTCCCTCCTACAGACAGCAATGCATATTGTAAAATGTTTGCAGGAGCATCCTGTCTTTCAGACTGCTAACCCTCTGACCCATGTGGCTGAGATCTGCCAGACAGCTCAAAAGGCACCAGATAGAGGAGAGAACGTGGCAGGGCAGACGGACTCAGCAGGATCTCATGGTACATGCTTCCTTGGGAAAAAAAAGTTAAAAGTCTGAAGTATAAAGGAACGCATTCCACCTATACTAGAAGAAATTATTGCAGAGACACAAGCTTAACTTGGTAAGGTTAACTTGCTTCTGGCCATCAACACTTCTAATGGTGTTACCTTTCTTTTTCCTAGCAAAAAGTAACAAGAAAGGAGATTGACGGAAATCACAGAAACATTCAGGTTGGAAAAGACTATCAGGATCACCAAGCCAAACTGATACCTTTACTCTACGAAGTTCACCCTAAACCATATCCCCCAGCACCACATCCAAATGACTTCTAAACACATCCAGCTTTGGCGACTCAACCACCTCCCTGGGCAGCCCATTCCAATGCCTGATTCAAGATGATAGATGTGAATGCAACTGTTACTAGCAACCAACAGTACAATCTTTGAAACTTCGTAAAAGACAGAATACACTTACACTTGAACATCTGAAAAATGCAAGTTGAATTGTTTAAATTTGTAAGCAGCAAGTGGAAAAAATAAAATAAATTGTATAAACAGATCCACTCCTGTGGTTACCACCTCAGGTATGAGGAACCAGCACAATCACCTTAGGGAGAACCTAAAATACAGTCACAAATATTAAGATTTGTAAAGAGCAAGACTTGATTACCTTCTAGATGTCACTATGATTTTTAGCAGAAAGGAACTAATATTGCACAGAAAATCATAGAATCATAGAATGGTAAGGTTGGAAGAGACCTCAAGGATCATCTAGTTCCCACTCCCTGCCATAGGCAGGGACACCTCCCACTAGTACAGGTCACTCAAGGCCTCCTCCAACCTGCCCTTGAACCCCTCCAGGGAGGGAGCAGACATAACCTCCCTGGGCAACTTGTTCCAGCGCCTCACCACCCTCACTGTCAAGAACTTCCTCCTGACATTTGGTCTAAATCTCCCCTCTGCCAGTTTAAACCCAGTGTCCCTAGTCCTGTCATTGCCAAGACCTTGTAAATAGTCCCTCCCCAGCCTTCCTATAGGCCCCCTTCAGATACTGGAAGGCTACTTCAGATGCCTCCTTCAAATGCCTGTTCAGAGGGTCCAGCTCTAACTGGAGAAGCATGGAGCTTATCACAGAAGGTTTAAGTACAGCACTAGACATCATGGTAGTTCTCAGTTCTCTTGTTGTGGTGGGCCACGCAGTCTTTAGCAGATGAAAAGGGTAAAACATGGTGGCTTCCACTTTACAGTAACCTCAGGCATTCATGTATCTGCAAAATATGTCACCTTCATCTATGCTGCAGGTCATTCATTTCCTGTGAGCATCTGAGCTAAAAGGCACAATTGTACATGCTTTTGCCATTAAATTCATACCTCCTCCCTTCTCAGGGCTTAGGCTGCTCCAGGAGGGAGCTGGGCACAAACAGCCTGCTGCCATCAGAGTAATGTGTGTAGCTGCTTCCCAACTGCATCCTGCAGATACGGGCAGTTTACATGGAAACCTGCTCCTTGTCACCTTCTTTCCTGAGGCATCTTTGGCTCCTTTCTCTTCCGCATCACCAGGACATTAAAGAAAGTTTAGGTTGTGTATTAGGAATAAATTCTTCAGGGAGAGTATGGTCAAGCACTGTAATAAGCTCCCCAGAGAGGTGTTTACAACTTCATGCCTGTAGGTACCCAAGACTTAATTCGAAAATGCAATTAGATGTATGGTTTAACTTTTAGGTTGCCTTGCATGAAGCCAGGAGTTAGACTCAGTGATCCTTCCAACTCAGGAAATGCTATGATTCTATAAATGTAAAGATGCACAAAGACTGACTTAATTTCCTGATGGATGCACAGCTGCTTGTTTTTATAGGAACAGCTAATCCAAACTGCACTATGTTCTCAGCTTGATTCTGACAAAGTAGTTTAGAAGAAAATATATCACAGCAACATCATGAAGAAGACATTCAGCACAACAGAAGTCCCATAACACAATAGTTTGGTACCCCATTTATTAAATTCCAGACAAAAAATTGGAGTTTTTGTTGCAAATCAGCAAGAGTTTGATCTCACTGGAATGCCCTGAAACATTTCTACCACATTCTGTAATCAGACAGAAGTTTTTGTCTAGTTCTGTCAGTTGGAAAAAATTATAGCTTGCCTAAATTGTCAGTGCACCATGCAAAGAACACCTTCAATGGGAGCATTTGAGGAGTGTACTGATACCAACAGCACTTTGCTATGATTGTTTTAATGAGATTTGTGAGTAGCATTTAAAAGCCTAACTCCACACTAGAGTGCTGCAAATTCTTTTTCTTTCAAAGCAGGTTTTAAGTTTGAAAGATTTAGGGGGATATTTCTGCTCGATGTTAGTGTTCTTCATTGCATATTTACATTAGAAAACTAAGTATGTTATATCCATGGCACAAAAAAAGAAGTTAGCTGCATCGTAAAATCCGGCGCAGATCATACAGGAATGCATCCAGACTGGGCTTGAAAGTCTCTTGAGAAGGACATTCCACAATCTCTCCAGGGATCCTGTGCCAGTGTTCCTTTAACCCTACAGTAAAGAAGTTCTTCCTCATGTTGAGGCGGAACTTCCTGTGCTGTAGGTCCCATCCATTGCCCCTTGTCCGATCACAGGGCACAAGTGAGCAGAGGCTGTTCCCTCTTGACACCCAGCCCTCAGATATATACATTCATTAGATGCCCTCTCAGTCATCTCCTCTCCAGACTGAAGATGGTTTAATAATTAAAATAGATAAAATTATTTTATTCCTTCAGCATAAAAGCTCCCAGAAATCTCAGCTGAGAAGAAATCCCATTGTGTTAAATCATGTGCAAATCCAGAATAACACACAGCACTCTCCTATGCTGAAGTTCACCATCAGCACCGTCCCTGCTTTATGTCATTCAAGCCACACAAGAAAGCTGATGAAGGAATTCAGATCTGCAGAGATCTGATACAACAGATTGAAAACACAGTTACCTGCTTCCTGCCACAGTCATGATCAAACTTAGTTCTCTAGTACGTCTCACAAGGCATGATCTCCACTACTTTTCCCCTCCTATCATCACTCCACCTTCCTCCCTTTCCTCCCTCCCCTCCC
>VWYK01040897.1:2703-15322 GCA_013399775.1 Semnornis frantzii | reverse complement strand
CTCAGGGATTCACTCGGACTGGCTTGATAGGAACCTCAAAAGCTCAGCCAGTGCCAACCCTCTGCCATGGGCAGGGACACCTCCTACCCACAGAGTGTGCTCAAAGCTTCATCCAGCCTGTCCCTGAACACCTCCCAGGAGGCTGTGGATCACAGAATTTGACTGCAGATCACATTCTGTGAATCTATGCTCCACAACCTTCCTGGGCAACCTGTGCCAGTCTCTCCCCACTCTCGCTCCCAACAATTCCTTCCTCCTTTCCCATCTCCCAGCTCACAGCCATTGTCCCTCCTCCCGGCAGTGCCAGCCCTTGTCCAAAGTCCTTCCGCAGCTCTCCTGCAGCCCTTTTGGGTGCTGCAAGGCAGCTCTGAGGTCTGCCTGGAGCCTTCTCTCCAGGCTGTACAGTCCCAACTCTCCTAGCCTGTCACCACAGCAGAGCTTCTCCAACCTCTGAGCATCTCTGTGGCCTCCTCTGGACCCTCTCCAGCAGCTCCAGGCCCTTCTTGTGCTGGGGGCTTCGGAGTTGAAGGCAGTGCTGCAGGTGAGGTCTCAGAGGAGCAGAATCTCCCTTCCATGCAACCCAACTGCATTTATTGGTTCATTCCCCACCCCTGCCCCAAGAGCAGTGATGCCAAATAGAGGCAAGGTTATTTGCAGGCAGCGCTCAGACACAACAAGCACTGTGTCCTCCAGCTCCCTGGAGCAGTGATTGCTTTGTAACAAATCCATCCCTTTGTTATACCTACACAGATTGTCCAAACTCCACTGGGCACAGAAGCCAACCTGGCGTTTTAAATAGTCTGGGTTCTCTGTCCACTTCTCCAGCAGGATCAGTTGGTCACTGATGCACGACTCAGAAACTGTCATTTTGTTTTCACCTGCAATTTAAGAGTCAAAAGACTAAGAACTGGGATAAAACAGGGCCAAGCTCATTTACAAACAGCAGGCCCCCTCCACACCCACAGCCCACTGGGAAGCTCAGAACTGCAAGCAGCAACAAATTCCTTCCCCAGGTGGCTGTGCCAGGAGCTCAGCACTCAGGTCACTAAATGGAGTCACAGAATGGTTTGGCTTGGAGAACATCTCCAAAGCTCATCCAATCCAACCTTCACTAGAGCAGGTTGCTCACAGCCTTGTCCAGCCTCACCTTGAATATCTCCAGGCACGGGGCCTCAACCCCCACCTGGGCACCCTGCTGCAGTGTTCCAGCAGCCTCTTGGTGCAGAACTTGTTCCTCACATCCACTCTCAATCTGCCCTGCTGTAATTTGCAGCCACTGCCCCTGGTCCTGTCCCTGCAGCCCCTGTAGGCCTTTGGAAACAGTCTCTCTGCAGCCTTCTTGTAGCCCCTTTGGGCACTGCAAGTCTGCCCTAAGGTCTCTCTGGAGCCTTCTCCAGGCTGCCCAGCCCCAACTCTCCCAGCCTAGCTCCACAGTAGAGCTGCTCCAATCTCTGGTCATCTTTGAGGCCTCCTCTGGACCCTCTCCATCAGATCTAGGCCTCTCCTGTGCTGGGGGTCCCAGAGCTGGCCCCAGCCCTGCAAGTGAGGTCTCCCCAGAGGGGCTGGATCCCCTCTCTCCATCTCTGCCCACACTGTTTGGATGCAGCCCAGGCTGCCCTTGGCCTTCTGGGCTGCCAGTGCCCATTGCTGGCTCCTGTCCTGCTTCTCACCCACTTCTCAGCACAGAGCTCAGCAAGAGCTCCTCTCCACCTCTCTGTAATACAGACTTATTTCTTCTCTGGTAGCAAAGGTCTGATGTCAAAATTCTTTATGTAGCAATTCCTAAGGTGAGGACACTGGAAGTCAGCAATGTCTTCAAGATTTGTAGGTGTCATTAAAGCAAGAAATGTTTCCCATTGCCTGCAAACAGCCAGTCCTAACTGTTCACTACCTCTGACAGCCTCAGTTCAGTGACAAAGACCTCATGTCAGGACTCCTACAGCAGTTCCTCCCAGGGAAGGACTGTGTTGAGCTTCGGGACACACCTGAAGGGTTTGGAGGGGTAGAGAAAGGTCACTACAGCAGTAAGTCAGAGCCACAGAATGGGAGGGTTGGAAGGGACCTCTGGAGATCCAACCCTCATCTACCAGCCCATCCAACCCCCCTCTACCAGAGCAGGGACACCCAGGTTAGGGCACACAGGAACACATCCAGGTGGGGATGGAAAGTCTGCAGAGAAGGCAACTCCACAACCCTGCTGGGCAGTCTGCTCCAGGCCTCCAGCAGCCTCACAGTGACAAAGTTCTTCCTTGTTCCTCTGGAACCTCCTCTGCTCCAACTTGAATCCCTTGCCCCTTGGCCTTTCATTGGCCATCACTAAGCAGAGCCTGGACAAACATTTCTCCTCTCTGTGTTTCCACCATTCCAGCTCCTCAGGTTCACAAGTGTCACCAGCTGCAGGAAGTGACAAGCCTGTAGCAGGAGCCCCAAGCTGATACTCACTTGTCTGTGCAAACTTCTCCAGGGCTATTAGTGCAAAAAGCATCACTGTAGGGTGGGACTGGAAGTTCTGCAGGGGAGCAGGAAGAAAACTTACTCAGCAAATGTTCAACAGAGATAGGAAAAGCTGTTAAGAGTCTGCCACAAAAGGCTTTATGGACATCCAGAGCTCTTCTAGGCTGTGCAGAGGTGGTTGGAGCAGATCAGGCTGCTCAGCGCTGTGTCCTATTGACTACTAATCCTCTCCCAGGATGGAGATCCCCCATAGGCCATCTGGAGTATCAGCCTTCAGCAGCACATGTCAATAATTTGCCAAACACAGAGGCACAGAATGGGAATGTTTGGAAGGGACCTCTGGAGATCACACAGAGGTCTGCCAGAGCAGGGGCACCCAGGAATACATTGCGGGGGGGTGAGGTGGACTCTCTCTCTGTCCCTGGCTGT
This sequence comes from Semnornis frantzii, assembly GCA_013399775.1. Lineage (NCBI taxonomy): Eukaryota > Metazoa > Chordata > Aves > Piciformes > Ramphastidae > Semnornis > Semnornis frantzii. The sequence goes on along the minus strand of VWYK01040897.1, from coordinate 12,439 downwards.
TCACAACAAGAAGAAACAAGAATTACTGCATATGGGCACAGAGGCACTTACCAAGCTCTGAAGTAAGTACTCCAATATGCCTGGGCTGAGCAAACCTATGCTGGCAGGACCTAGGGGAAGACGAAAAAACATTTAACCCATCCATGGCAGCCACCAGATCCTTCCCACTGGAAGCAGAAGGCGACAAAGAAGATCTAAAAACTTTGCAGCAAAGCAGAACCAATCCTCAGTGCTCCCACTCAGGTTCTTCTACACATTTAAACACACCTCCAGGGGCAAATCACAGCCAGCTTCAGGTGGCCTGCACAGATGGCCCTGGAGGTTTGGAAGGAAGGTGTCACCAGTCTCTGCCAGAGTCACAGTAAAATATCCAGCTCCAGCAGCAGCCCAAACTCAAAGTGAGCATCTACCAGAGCTCACTGGATAGGTCAGAATGCAGTTGGTAGCAGCACCACAGCAAGCAGCTCAGTGCCAAACCAGTGCCTCGTGAGAAGAGCTCCACTCTGACCGCTGGGAGCCCTAACAAGTGGCAGCGAGTTCAACACCAGCATCAACACATTTGCTGAGCTGATACAAAGAGCTCCAGGTCCACTAAGGCAAAAGCAGATCCAGGACCTCATTTGGACTAAGTCTAACAGGGTATAGAATGTGTTGGGTTGAAAAGGACTTCCCAAAGGGCATCTAGTCCAACCCCCTGCACTCAGCTGGGACATCCTCCACTAGAGCAGGGTGCTCACAGCCTTGTCCAGCCTCATCTTGAAGATCTCCAGGAATGAGGCCCAAACCACCTCCCCGGGCAACCTGCTGCAGTGTTCCAGCAGCCTCATGGAGCAGAACTTGTTCCTCACATCCAATCTCGATCTGCTCTGCTCTCATTTCGAACCATTGGCCCTGGTCCTGTCCCTGCAGGCTTTGGGAACAGTCTCTCTGCAGCCTTCTTATAGCCCCTTCAGGTACTGGATGGCTGCTCTGAGGTATCCCTGAAGCCTTCTCTTCTCCAGGCTCAACAGCCCCAACTCTCCCAGCCTGTCCCCATAGAAGGCCACAAAAATGATCAGAGCCTGAACTTGAATATTTCCAGGGGTGAAGCTTCCACCACCTCCCTGGGCAACCTGTGCCAGTCTCTCACCACCCTCATGCTGAAGAACTTCTTCCTAACATCCAATCTCAATCTCCCCACTTCTAGTTCTGCTCCATCCCTCCCAGTCCTATCCCTCCCCCACACCCTAACAAGTCCCTCCCCAGCTTTCCTGTAGCCCCCTGCAGACACTGGAAGGCCACAAGAAGGTCTCCCTGGAGCCTTCTTCAGACTGCACAGCCTCAACTCTCCCAGCCTGTGCCCACAGCAGAGCAGCTCCAGCCTTCTGATCACCCTCATGACCTTCTCTGGACACCTTCCAGCCCCTCCAGACCTTTCCTGGCACACAGCTCCAGGTGGGGTCTCAGCAGAGGGGCAGAATCCACTCTGTGGCCCTGCTGCCCACATTGCTCTTGCTGCAGCCCAGGTTCTGCTTGGCTCTCTGGGCTGCCAGTGCCCACTGCTGGCTCAGGTTGAGCTTCTCATCCACCAGCACCTCCAAGTCCTTCTCCCCAGGGCTAATCTCAAGCCTGGCACTGCCCAACCTGTGTTGGTGCCTGGCATTGCTCTGACTCAGCTGTAGGACCTTGCACTTGGTCTGGATGAACCTCCTGAGCTTTTGGATTCACTTTTCCAAATACTATTCTCAAACTATTTGTGACCACTCCTGTTGTGAAGAGAATCTCTCAGCTGAATCCCGGATGTTTCTGACCTTTATAACCTTCCTGCCAAGTTCTGTGGGAGGCAGAGTCAAAGAAATTTCTAATTAAAAATTATTAATTTCTCACCTTCTTGCCCCTTTACTCCCAACAGTGCTCCAGCAGCAGGTGGCTCAGCAAGGTACAAAGCAAGCTGTGGGCAGCCTGCTCATGGCTTACCTGCTAACTTCTCTGCCAGGCAGCCCAGCACTGCTGTGGTGTTGCGGTGCTTAGCAGGGTGAGAAGCATCCTGGCAGGCAGCAGCTCCACTCAAGTTCAGGATCTCAGTTAGCTTCTGTAATGCATCCTGTAACACAAACATTGGGAGGCTCTTCTGACATCACTGCCTGAGGCAGCTGGCTCCCTAACTGCATATGGCACAGCAGACTGGCATGGCTGAGGTCCTGGCTGTGGTATGGGTGGCACAGGGTGAGCGTGTGCAAAGGGAAGAGAGGAACAGACAGGTGAGAACCATAGAATGGGTTGGGTTGGAAGGGACCTCCAGAGGTCATCCAGTCCAAGCCCTTCTGCAGGCAGCAGGGACATCCTCCACTGCTGTTCAGAGCCTTGCCCAGCCTCACCTTGAATGTCTCCAGGGATGAGGCCTCAAACACCTCCTCTCTGGACAGCCTGCTGCAGTGTTCCAGCAGCCTCCTGATGCAGAACGTGTTCCTCACATCCAGTCTCAACCTGCTCTGCTCTCATTTTAGACCACTGCCCCGGTACTGTCCCTGAAGGCCTTCAGGAACAGTCTCTCTGCAGCCTGCTTGTAGCCCCTCCAGGTACCAGAGGGTTCTCTAAGGTCTGCCTGGAGCCTTCTCTTCTCCAGGCTCAGCAGCCCCAGTTCCGTCAGCCTATGCCTATAGCAGGGTCACAAAGGGACAGAAGAGGCCACAAAAACGATCAGAGGGCTGGAGAACCTCTGCTAGAGGGCTAGGCTGGGAGAGTTGGGACTGTTAAGCCTGAAGAACAGAATGCTCCAGAGAGACCTTGGAGCAACTTTGCAGTAGCTGAAGGGGCTGCAGGAGAGCTGGGGAGGGACTTTGGACAGGGACCTCTTCAGGTACTGGATGCTTGCTCTAAGGTCTCCCCAGAGTCTTCTCTTCTCCAGGCTGAACAACCTCGGCTCACCCTGGAGAAAGAGTTTAATGCACCCAAGAGTTGTAACTTTAAAATTACCACTAGATTGTTGGTCGTTGTGATGCAATCCAAGCCCCCATCATGGGCAGGGACACGCTCAACTAGACTTGTTTGCTCAAGGCCTCATCCAACCTGGCCTTGAACACCTCCAGGCAGAAGGCATCCACAGCCTCCCCAGGCAATCTGTGCCAGAGCTTCCTCACTCTCATAATGAAGAACTTCTTCCTCAGCTCCACTCTAACCCTGCTCTGCCTCACCTCCAAACCATTCCCCCTTGGCCTGGCTCCAGACACCCTCAGCAAAAGTCTCTCTGCAGCCTTCCTGCAGGATCGCTTCAGGCACTGGCAGGCAGCTCTGAGGTCTCCCTGGAGCCTTCTCCTCTGCAGGCTGCACACCCCCAGCTCCCTCAGCCTGTGCTCACAGCAGAGCTGCTCCAGCCCTGGGATCACCTTTGTGGCCTCCTGGGGCCTCACTCCAGCAGCTGTGTGTCCTCCTTGTGCTGGGGACAGCAGAGCTGGAGGCAGGATTGGAGGTGAGGTCTGAGTGAAGCAGAGCCAAGGGACACAATCCCCTCTCTTGCCCTGCTGCCCACACTCCTCTGGCTGCAGCCCAGCACACAGATGCCTGCTGGGCTGCAGGAGGGCACTGCTGGCTCTCAGGGAGCTTCTCAGCACCCAATACCTCCAAGGCTTTTTCTGCAGGGCTGCTCTCAACCCACTCTGCAGCCAGCCTGGATTGGTGCCACTATTCTGAGTTAAATAAAGACCTTCCAGAACAAATATTTTTCTGCACTGCCATTTCAACTTTACAGCCTACAATAACAGCAAATGAAAACCAGGCTGCTGCTGTTCTTGAGCTGTCACAGAAGTGCAGTGCTGACTTAAGAGGGTTTTTAAGACTGAAAACTTCAACTTAGCCTAAATAGAAATAAAATGAACAGCAGCACTTTCCTGGGCTGCACGTGACCAGCAGAGCCCACAGCTGCAGCTCCTTGTGTCAGAAGGAGATTGCAGAAGGAGGAAACCAACCCTCTGTGCACATCAGAAACAGGCATCTGATGCCTTTGGCCAACTACTTCATAGCTAAGTCCTTTAAAGCACCTAAAGAAAAGCCAGGTGGGTTTTGAGAAACTAAATAATTTGATTCCCAGGTACATTGCAGAGCCAAACAACAAAATCCCAAAACTCTCCTCCTAGGAGCTCTGCCAGAGCTCTCCATCTGCTGAGTTCCCTTTCAATGCAGCCAGTCTCAGGTCACAGCGTGGGTTTCAAACATCACTTTGCAGTTCATCTGAGGACCATCATGAAGCATTGAGCTTGCACAAGTATCAGCTGAGACTTGTTCAAAACTTGATTTGAGCTTGTTCAAAAGCCTCTGGTACCCCCAGCACGAGAAGGACCTGAAGCTGCTAGAGAGGGTCCAGAGGAGGCCACCAAGATGATCAGAGGCTGGAGCAGCTCTGCTGTAGGGCCAGGCTGGGAGAGTTGGGACTGTGCAGCCTGGAGAACAGAAGGCTCCAGGGAGACCTCAGAGCTGCCTTGCAGTGCCTGAAGGGGCTGCAGGAGAGCTGGGGAGGGAGTCTGGGCAAGGGCTGGGAGTGCCAGGAGGAGGGACAATGGCTTTGAGCTGGGAGAGGGGAGAGTGGCGAGGAGGGAGAAATTGTTGGCAGTGAGCAAGGGGATAGAGTGGCACAGCTGCCCAGGGAGGTGTTCCGGCCCAGGCTGGATGAGACCTTAAGCAGGCTGTGCTGGTGGGAGGCGTCCCTGCCTGTGGCATGCCGTTGGTAGTGACTGATCTCTGAGGTCCCTTCCAACTCAACGCAACCCATTCTACAAATCTATGAATCTCCAGGTGCCATCAGAACACCATAATCTCCCTGGGCAGCCTGTGCCAGTCTCTCCCCACCCTCATGGTGAGGAATTTCTTCCTCCTCTCCACTCTCAGTCTCTCCTCTCCCTGCTTTGCTTTCTTTGGTGAATTGTTCGGTGCTGTAGGGGAAAATGAGACCCCAAGCCACCAGGGTTACTCCAAGCTGCAAACCACTCCCACTTCAAAGAATTAACCATGTTGGAAAAGACCTTGGAGACCACTGAGTCCAAACTATCACCTAACACCTTCTAACTAACTAACCCCTGGCACTAGGTGCCTTATGCAGTCTCCTTTTAAACACCTCCAGGGACGGGGACTCCACCACCTTCCCGGGCAGCCCATCCCAATGCCAATCACTCTTGCTGTGAAGAACTTCTTCCTAACATCCATCCTGAACCTGCCCTGGCACAGCTTGAGGCTGTGTCCCCTTGTTCTGTCCCTGGGCGCCTGGCAGCAGAGCCCAACCCCAGCTGTCTACGACCTCCCTTCAGGTAGCTGCAGAGAGCAATGAGATCTGCCCTGAGCCTCCTCTTCTGCAGGCTGCACACCCCCAGCTCCCTCAACCTCTCCTCACAGGGCTGTGTGCCAGGCCCCTCACCAGCCTTGCTGCCCTTCTCTGGACACATTCCAGTACCTCAACATATCTCTTGAATTGAGGGGCCCAGAACTGGACACAGCACTCAAGGTGTGGCCTAACCAGTGATGAACGCAAGGGCAGAAGGATTGCCCTGGTCCTGCTGGCTACACTGTTCCTGATACAGGCCAGGATGCCACTGGCCTTCTTGGCCACCTAGAGAGCAGAGTCTTGCAGCACTGCTGAAGCCCACCCAGCAGCTGTCACAGGAGTGGCAGCCACCAGGAACCCAGACTGAGCCACAGCTGAAGGCAGAGGCTTTGGACTCACTTTTGTTGGCAGCGGACACTCGTCAAGGAGCAGAGTTATAACAGCAGGTCCCAAGGGGTCTTCTAATGGAATAACTCTAATTAAAGACTGGACAACCTCCAACCAGCCTTCATCTGTCAACCACAAAACAGAAGGGAAGGCTCAGGATTAAAGATTGCGCTTCTGGAGGCTTCAAAACACATTCAACACATCTCCACTGAGAAATCCTCAACATGACCCAAAGTGGCTAATGGAGATTAGTGCAAAGAACACCAAACCCAAACAATTCCTTCTGTACATCACTGTCTTGGTTTGCAGTTTAGAAGTTGAAATTCAAAGAGAAAAAAGGATTCCAGCAGCTTGGGTAGCAGTGAACATCTCTGTTGGTGGGGAGCAGTCTTGGCCAGCCCAAAGAATTCATGAGTTCATTCATTCACATAATGGGTTGGGACCTTCAAGACCATTCGGTGCCAACCCCCTGCCATGAGTAGGGGCACCTCCCACTAGCTCAGGTTGCTCAGGGCCTCAAGGATCCTTCAGCTCTCCTAGACAGGGACACTCATTACCAGTATGGACAACTGCTCTGTTCCAGAGAGAGACTCAAGAGGCCAATGTTCCAGGCCAAGTGTTCAGAGCTACATCCACAATGACACTGAAGAAACAATCATGGAAAGATTTGGGTGGGAAGGGACCTCCAAAGGGCATGCAGTCCAACCCCTGCACTCAGCAGGGACACCCTTCACTAGAGCAGGTTGCTCACAGCTTTGTCCAGTCTCACTTTGAGTATCTCCAGGGATGAGGCCTCAACCACCTCCCTGGGCAACCTGTTGGAGTGTTCCAGCAGCCTCCTGGTGCAGAACTTGTTCCTCACATCCAATCTCAATCTCCTCACCTGGCCAGCATTAAAGCACTCCTCTGGAGTTCCCTCAAGCAACACAGACCTCAGAGGAGCTGCCTTAGCTTGGCCCATGCCTGGTGGCCTAATGGAAGTTTGCTGCCATAAGGAACAGCTCTTGCTCCTCACTGAGTGGCCAAGGACTTCGACTACCCACACAGAGGATCTGAAACTGCCAGCAAACAGAACTGGATGGACAAGAAAGTAGTTCCCTTGGAGGTGGAAACAAAGACTGAGCCTGGTCCTGCATCCAGGAGGCTGGAGGCTTGGTGCCCCAAGGCAGCAAGGACAAGTCCCTGTAAGGCACACACTGTGGTCTGAGATGAGTTAGCACATCCTTCCCAAAAGCATTTCCCTCCACTGCTGCAATCCCTACTCAGGCTGGTTATTTTGACACAGAAGTCCACTTCCTGAGACCAGAGCCGACTCTACAAAGTCTAATATTCACCTAACCCACAAATTTGGTGCAAGTCTTGAGCTGAAAAGCATACCAAAGATAAACCAGGCCTTGTGCAGACACGTCTGATCCTGCAGGAGTGCTTGGGGACAGGGTTGGTACAGTTGATGGAGGGAAGGATCCATGCAGAGGGACCTGGACAGGCTGCAGAGGTGAGCCCAAGCCAACCTCATGAAGATCAACAAGGGCAAAGTTCTGCAGCAGGGTCAGGGCAATGCTAAGCACAGATCCAGGCTGGGTGAGCAGTGGCTGCAGGGCAGCCTGCAGAAGGCCTTGGAGGGGTCAGGTGGTGCCAAAGTGCCCAGGACCCAGCACTGGTCACTGGCAGCCCAGAGCCAGCTGTGTGCTGGCTGCAGCCAGAGCAGGGAGAGCAGCAGCACAGGGAGGGGATTCTGCCCCTCTGCTCTGACCTCACCTGCAGCACTGCCTCCAGCTCTGGGAACCCAGCACAAGAAGGACCTGAAGCTGCTGGAGAGGGTCCAGAGGCAGCCACAGAGGTGCACAGAGGCTGGAGCAGCTCTGCTGTGAGGCCAGGCTGGGAGAGTTGGGGCTGTGCAGCCTGGAGAAGAGGAAGCTCCAGGGAGGCCTCAGAGTTGCCTTGCAGTGCCTGAAGGGGCTGCAGGAGAGCTGGGGAGGGAGTCTGGACAAGGGCTGGGAGTGCCAGGAGGAGGGACAATGGCTTTGAGCTGGGAGAGGGGAGAGTGAGAGTGGAGAGGAGGAAATTGTTGGCAGTGAATGTGGGGAGACACTGGCACAGGTTGCCCAGAGATGTTGCGGCTGCTCCCTCCCTGGAGGTGTTCAGGGCCAGGCTAGAGGAGGCCTTGAGCACCCTGGGCTGGTGGAAGGTGTCCCGTGGCAGGGAGTTGGCACTGGTTGAGCTTTGAGGTCCCTCCAATCCAACCCATTCCATGAATCAACGAACAAAAGCTTATGTCTAAGGCCAGCAAAGCCCAACACCCAGGCCTGCGCTGTTCCCCAGCACTGCAGCAGGAGGCTCTAACCAGGTCTCCACACACCTCTTGCCTGTTTCTGTCCCTCTGCTTCCAGCCATCCTCTGTGGTTTGATGCCATCACCACACGTTTGTGGCCACCCCTTGCTCCTCCTGCAGAGCTCAGGTGGGACCTCAGGGAAACACCATGAGCTCAGGGGAGCTCCTAAAGGGAAGAGCTGTGCTTTGGACCCCGCTGCAAGTTGTGACACACACATTGCAGATGCAAACGCCCCCCCCCACCAGTGCCTTCAGATACCTGTTTCTGCCATTTCATGCAAGGTGATCATTGAATATGGAGGCTCCTGGTCACTGAAAGAGAGATTTTAACACAGGTCAGAATTCATGCAGAGTCAGCAACACAATACACTGAATGGAACTAAGCAGATGAATACACTGCATAGAAGGAATGAAATGGAAATAAAAGGGTGAAGGGACTGCAGCACTGCCTGGTGAGGAGAGGCTGAGAGTCCTGGGGCTCAGAGTCTGGAGAGGAGAAGGCTGAGAGGGAATCTGAGCAATGTCTGTCAATAGCTGAGGGCTGGGGGTCAGGGAGGCAGGGACAGGGACAGCCTCTGCTCACTTGTGCCCTGGCATAGGACAAGGGCAAGGGATGGGAACTGCAGCACAGGAAGTTCCACCTCAGCACGAGGAAGAATTTCTTGTCTGTAAGGGTCCCAGAGCCCTGGCACAGGCTGCCCAGAGAGGTTGTGGAGTCTCCTTCTCTGGAGCCTTTCCAGTCCTGTCTGGATGTGTTCCTGTGTGACCTGTGCTGGATTCTCTGCTCCTGCTCTGGCAGGGGTTGGACTGGAAGCTCCCCACAGGTCCCTTCCAATCCCTGACATCCCATGTTCTGTGATCTCTTTGCCTTCCCTCTGGGTGGGCTGCAGGTTCTCTCCCACCAGGACCATCCCTGGGGTCCCTGCAGCCGTGGGCATGTGGTTGGCAGACAAAGTGGAGTCCTTGCAGATGCTTCTTAGGAACCCCTTGTGGGGCTGCAAAGAGCATCAAAAGGCTGCAAGGTGGAGCTGATTTAGCTGGCTGCTGGGTGTCCGTGGCAGGCAGGGTGCCAGGCCTGACAGAAGGTTGGACTGGAAGATCTCCAGAGGCCCCTTCTCAACCCCCTGTCAGCTGAGTAAAATGTGCAGGTAGAGAATGAATCCAGGGAGACTCTAACAAGAGGAAGTGATGCAGGCTGCAACTGCTGAGGCCATTTGTGGATCTGGAACCCAGGTGGGATCTCAGCCTTCCTCTGCCTCCAGGTCAACATCTCCATGTCTGTAACAGGTGATAAAGGGGAGAGGCTGATCCACATCTGCAGGACAAAAAAGCTCCACAGAATGCTGATGCTTAGGAACATTATCAGAGTTTCTCAGAGTAAGGCAGAAGACCAAGGCCATGAGCAGACTCCAACCCTTCTTTGTTCACAAGATTATTTCCGCTGCTAAAGATAAAACTATCATTAAAAAACCCCAACCAACAGCCCCCAAACGGTAAGGCAGAGCAGCTCACGGCATCAAGGACTGCAAGCAGCTCAACCACAGCTGCAAGAAACAGTGAAGGCACTTTAGTAGAAGACCTTCCCTCTTCAACATCAGCTCAATCAGATCAGCTTCTCAGTCTGGTTGGCAGGAGCACAGACAGGAAGCTTGGTTTACCTGCCCAGGTACTGCTGATGGAAACAGCCACTGATGGAACCAGCCGCTGCCGCCCCAAGCCCCGCACCC
>VWYK01040889.1:0-14303 GCA_013399775.1 Semnornis frantzii | reverse complement strand
AGAAATTGTTTCTCATCTCCAACATAAACCTTCTTCGGTACAACTTTAGGCCATTTCTTCTTCTCCTATCACTTGTTCCTTGAGAGGAGAGAACAATGCCCACCTTGCTCCAATCTCCTTTCAGGGAATTGCAGAGGTGGACAAGGTCTCCCCTGAGCCTCGTTTTCTCCAGGGTAAACAACCTCAGTTCCCTCAGCCATCAGCTCTGAACTCCAAAGAGAAGCACTAAGAAAACCAGCATAAACTCGAGACTGAAGTAGGAAACGTGTAAGACCCGAGAATGTAGTCAAACATATAATACTTAGTCATCAAATCTGGCAGTCTTTAATTGCTCAAGTCACTACCAAGGGCTGCAGGTTTCACCTTTGACAAAGTCAAAGTTAGCTTTTGATGTATGCATTTCTGGTAAAGAACAGCTTCCACACTCAAGAATTACAAACCAGATTAAGCCATTGTATCTAAACTACTCTGTAAGCACTTTAGGGCAGGAATCTTTGTCTGTTAAAGGTCCTATGCAAACTTTCCACACCAAAGTAATTCTCCCTTTGTGTAAAAACAAACAGAAACCGAAAGCCCTTGTAGGAGAAAGGAATTGTATAAATACGAACTAGTAGTAGACCTCTGGGGTGCTGCTGGCCCATAGCTGAAAATAACAAGCATAGCCTTGTTGGAGAGTATCCTGGTCTTCTCCTCACCACAAGTATTTCCATATGCTGTTCTTCTGCAGTTAAATCTCTCTCTCTAGGGAAAGCGTGTGTACAATTACAACCACGGTTTAGTTTTGGGCAGTGAAAGCTGCAGTTCCAGTTTTTAATGCCTGACATTTTTCTGCCTCAAGTGCCGTGTTGTACATTTCTAGATGAGGAGAGTTCACTCTGACAATGTACTTGGCTTCTCTAAGTGGTAAGCTGGCAGCAGTTAATGAGTTCTCTTCCTATATTGTGTCTCATTCTGTAAGACAAGCAGTCAGTAACAAGGAAAACTTGTGCATCAGGAGAGGGATTTGGAAATTCCTCCTGTCCTGCCACTTTCTGGGCCAGATTCTCTGCTGTCACAACCAGACAGACAGACTTGCATTAATTTGAGCTTGAGGCACACAGTGGGGAAATAAGGATCACGTTGATGTGGGGTAATTGCTTCTACAGAAAGAACCTCTCTTTAAAACAGCCTGATAGTGTTAGAATTTGTGTGCTATTTTGGAAGCATTTAGGACAAAGTTCTCTCTTGTGTGAAAGGCTGCAATACTGATTTAGTTGTAATTTTTTTTTCAGACTTCTTATGGAAGAATTGGTGAATTCTATTGAACGTGTGCCAAAGGCTCAGTCTGCCTCCATGTGGAAGAACAAGGAGGTACAGAGGTAAGGAACAAGCCCCTTGGAAAAGGGTGACTGTCCCAAAACAATAACCACAGTGGGTCAGCTCCCACCATTTGAAATTGCTATGACTATTAAGCAGAGGGTGAAAAAGCCCACGAGGTTTACAGCTATGACTTGGTTCTTTCTTTAACGATTTGCATATTGTTGATCTTCCAAACAACCATACAAGTTTGATTCCTGTGTTCCAAAAGTCTCTCCTGACTTCCCCCCACATAGTTAAGCTCCAAAATCAACAGGTTTTTGTATTAGCATCATAAAAGTTGCTTAAATTTACAAACTTTTAAAGACTAACTCTATTGTATTGGAATAATTCTAATTTACAATTATATATACATTGATATTTGCTGAAATGCCAAGAAAGTCAAGACAAAACTCTTGGACATCACTGGTGCCCAATCACAGAGCAGAGCTACCTTCCTTCCCAGGGATGCAGCCTGTTTTACACCTAAACAGCAAAAGTTTTGGTTTCTTTGCTTTCCAAAGCTTAGAAGTAAAATTAAATACGACTAAAAGAAGGTTAGTTAGAAGCTCCATGTCTGTTCTCCCATCTGTGTGTAGAAACAAGGTACTCAAAAATGAGGTCTAAAATTTTTAAAGCCCCAAAATCATCCCTACCATTTACTAATTGCAGATAATGCTTTCCTTGGAAGTAAAAAAACACTTTTAGGTACACAACAGATTCTGTGGTAGAGACACGTTTGGTTTTAGCACATTTTAAAGATAAGGCCAGTTGATTAGGAAGTTATTTTTAAAAGCTGCTTTGTGCATTTTTAATTGATCTCCCAATTTCTATTCCTATTCCTTAAGTGGCTTGATTTAAACTTTTGCTAAAAATGAATTATTTCATGTGTTATAAAAATAGTCTTGATATTTTCCAATATCACAAAGCAAAGAAAGAAAAACTACATAGAATAACAGAATGGTGGGGGTTGGAAGTGATCTCTGGAGTTCTAGTCTACCCACCTTGCTGAAGCAGAGTCACCCAGAGCAGGTTTCACAGGATCATGTTCCAGAGGGTTTGGAATCTCTTCAAAGAAAGCCTCCATATCCTCTCTAGGCAGCCTTGTCCAGTGCTCCGTTAACCTCAGAGGAAAGCAGTCTTTTCTTATGTTTAGGCAGAACTTCCTGGGTTCCAGTTTGTGTGTTACTCTGTGCTGTTACTGGGCAACACTGAAAAGGGTCTGGCCCCATCCTCTGGACCCCTGCTCTTTAGATATTGATCAGCATTGCTGAGATCCCCTCTTAGTCTGCTCTTCTCCAGGCTAAACAGTCCCAACTCTCTCAGCCTTTCCTCCTCACAGAGGTGCTAAAGTCCTGTCAGAATCTTCATAACCTCCCCTGAACTCTCTCTAGTAGTTCGTTGGGAACCCCAGACAGGGCACATTACCCCAGATGTGGCATCACCAAGGCATATATTAATCCAAATTAACATGTTTAGCTATATATTGTACTCCCCTTAGNGAAATCAGAGAGCCCCAGGAGGGGCTCCCAACCACCCTTCCACCTTCTCCACACCCCCACACCTTACCCCAAGGCTTGCCTTACGTGCAAGGTGAATTTTGATGATCGGCCAGAGAGAATTAGAAGAAAAAGTGGTTAGTGAAGTTATTCAGCAGAGAGGAGAAGCCAGAGCTAGACCGTGCTAGACGCTGTGTCCCGTGACACACACTGCCTTATCTTTTTGTTTTGAGTACCTTTTCTAAACATCTCAGCAAGCCTATGAGTGAAGTAGACATCACCATTGTTTCCCTTCACAGCCTATAGTATAATTTTCTCTATTAAAATATTCCAAATCGCTCAAACCAGCACAGTGCCATATGTCTTCTCTGGAGACTTTGAAAACCTGCCTGGATACATTCCTGTGTAACCTGATCTAGGTGAACCTGCTTTACCAGGGGGCTTGGACTAGATGATCTTCTGAGGCCCCTTCCAGTTCCAACCGTTCTGTGATTGTGCTGTATACTTTGATCACAACAGTGAGGTTTTTAATTTTGGAGCTTTATGATATGTCCAGAATCATTCCTGAAACTCACACTGATGTGAAGAGAGCAAACTAGAGCCATTATTCTGGTCACAGGACTGCTCGTGTTTTGTATGAATGGTTTATAGGAAGATCATATATCTTGGAGCTCATTTACTGTCTCTTTCCTGGTGGTCATTATTTTAGAAAAAGTGCTGCCTAGCACTTTGTGTGCTGTTGACTCTTCCGGAGGCTAATACAGAGAGATGATCTTTGTTCTTATTCAGCTGTGGTAGAAGGTTGGAATATTTTTGTTGGAGTGGTATTTAAAATATTTTTTTCTCTCTCATACTGCTCCAGAAACACCCTAACATTGATACTGTCAAGTAGCTTTTGTAATGGAGCACTAGTGGAGGCAGAAGGAAGGTCTAAGAGTCTAACCCCCAGGAAAAGAAGACATCCTTCTGTCTCTCACAGAATCATGGAATCATTTAAGCTTGAAATCGTAGGATCCAGCCATTAACCTAACACTGCCAAGTCTGCTGCTAAACCATGTCTCCAAGCTAAACCATGTCTCCATAGGACATCTAAATGTCCTTTAAACACATCCAAGAATGAGGACGCAACCACTTACCCAGGCAGCCTGTTCCAGGGATTGACAACCCTTTTGAAGGGAAGAAATCATTCCTTAAACATCTCCTGGGGTAATTTGAGGCCATTTACTCTCCTTCTGTCACTTGCTACTTGAAAGAAGAGACCAACACCCAGTTCACTTTAACCTCTTTTCAGATAGTTCTAGAGAGCAAGAAGGTTTCCCCTCAGCCTCCTTTACTCCAGACTAAACCACCCCAGTTCCCTCAGCTGCTCCTCACAGGACTTGTTCTTTACATCCTTTAAGAGTTTCCTTGCCCTTCCTTGGACCTGTTGTGGCATTGTGTTACAGGACCTCTGGAGCACAGAGCACTGCCACAATATGGTGTGTCATTGGGAACCTCCATTAGATGGCAGGTCCCTCAGATTTTGTGAAATGTGCACCTTACCCCAGTATGAGATAGAGGCAAGGCAGAGAAATGCTCTGCTAATGGGGATAGCCAGATGTGGCCCTGCAACTGTTTGCTAACAAGTCTATGCATCATAAACTCTGCCTTGAGGCTGTCACAAACCACTGTGGTATGGGGACTGAAACAAAGGGCTAAGTCCGAATTCCCCTTCCAACTGTGCCCCGCCTATACTCTTGAGTTACTGCCTTCAGCTCTCTAGGCTTCTGTAAAGTGGAGCTCCTATCCACTACAGAGGGTGTACAGCAACTTAATTAATGTTTGCAAAGTGTTTTGAGCTTCCTGGTGACAAGTGTCAGGAAAGCGTGAATGGAACTGCTTATTAGAGCATGTGAGCAAACATCTAGTGATCCACAAATTAACACCTGGCTAATAGCACATGCATGGCTGGGCTGACATCCCCTGCTTAAAAAATTGTGCTCCTTGGTGATTTATTATCAATGCTTGGTTGTTGCTAGAACAGAATACTTATTGCTTCTGACTCTAACTTGACTTTTTCAGGCTGATCAATCACCATTACTGCTTTACAGTTCAGCTAGTTCCACTCTAAAGAGTTAGGCTAAAACACAAAGCATTGTCATCTTCATTAGGCAAAGCAATGAAGTATTTTAACTTCAAATACTGTGTAAAATATAAGAAGTTCATTATAGCAGCTTACATTTTTCCCATTATCAGGTCCAGTCTGAACTAATTGCTTAGGAAATTTTATTACAATTGGTCTTTATTTTAAATGAGCAGTCTCTGTAGGTGCTCAGTCAGGATATCCTTCACACTGATTAGGATTCAGGGGGCTAAGGGGGAAGTTTTCCTTATGAAAGACACTCTGTCAGCTACCTGTTTGATTCTTTCTTTCTATAATGTCTGAAATGGGTGGTTTTCAGACACAGAGTAGTGGACAAGAGAAACCAATGTTATTTCCACTCTCCTCTCCCTTCAAACAAGGACATGTGTTGTATACTAGATGTTATCCTGTGCATTGAACAGGAGGGACTGTCTTTGTGCATTTGCCCAGTTAAGAATGCAAATGTCTGAGTTTCTTAAACATACATTTTGTATTGTAACCACTGGGTCATGCTACTTCATGATAGCTTCCAGTTTGTGGCTATAGATTGGTTGTCCTGGCATCTGCCCACATACATCTGCTTGTTACGTAGAGTCACAGAATAGTGGGGGTTGGAAGGGACCTCTTGAGATCATCTTGTCCAACTCCACTGCAAGGTCACTCAGAGCAGTTTGCCCAGGATTGCATGCAGATGGCTTTGAAATCTCTCCAGAGGAGAGATTTTGAGCAGCCTGGCCCAGGGCTGTCACTCTCATAGGAAAGAATTTTTTCCTTGTGTTCATATGGAACCTCCTGTGTTCCAATTTGTGCCCATTACCCCTTATCTGAAAAGAGTCAGACCTCATCCTTTTTTCCTCCACCTTTTATCTATTGATAAGCATTGAGAAGATCCCCTCTCAGTCTTCTGCAGGCTAAACAGCCCCTAGTCTCTTAGCCTTTTCAGGTAATAATAATTGTGGGTTTCCATAGTGTTAGTAGATTCACTCCAGACTCTAAAATATCTTATAGTAACTTTCTGTACAGATTTTAAAAGCACAGGTGACAGGTTGAATGCCAACAGAGACACTTCTGAGGAACCACCAGTCTTCATTGTCTCCGTGTGCCACTCGGTGAAGAATGAAACCATTGGACACTGGTGCCTCTAGTCTCTGTTAGGAATTGAAGTATGCTTACAGTGTAGCCAGAGTCAAGGCTAATAGAAACTTACTTCAGTCACCAAGGACAATTCCCCACTTTTCTCCATTACTTGGACATAAATT
This sequence comes from Semnornis frantzii, assembly GCA_013399775.1. Taxonomy (NCBI): domain Eukaryota; kingdom Metazoa; phylum Chordata; class Aves; order Piciformes; family Ramphastidae; genus Semnornis; species Semnornis frantzii. The sequence continues at coordinate 8,088 of VWYK01040889.1, read as the reverse complement.
CTCCTCTTCCCAGAAGAGAAGCTCCTGAAAGCATCCAACACTAAATGCTTCTTATGGTAGGTTAAAGGCTTTTACAGGCAATTTGCTTCAGTGCAGTGGTGGACAACTATCCACATTGTTTGGCCTTTTGTTGTTTATGACTTCCCAAAAAGACCTTGAAGACTTTGTTTGTTTCCTTAAGCGTTATGCTTTCAGCCAGGGTATGCTGGAATTACAGTTAGTGCACTAGACCTGTACAGCCATCTTGGCAGTGACTGGCCTTAATCTTTTCTTCAGTACCTTAAATTATGGAGGAGTTCACTGACCTAGTAGATATGACAATAAATTAAAATCCTTTAAACAAATTGATCAAAGAAACTTGACCAATTTCCATAAATCTTTGGAAATTGGTTTAAATTAGCCTTTGATTTAGCATTGGTTTAATATACCAAAAAAAAAAAATCCTATTCTTCTTACACATTTGGCAGCTGTGCTGCTTNCCCTTGACAACACTGTCCAGCTAACTTGTAATGCCTGTGAAGAGTAGAATGGATGGATTTTACTTTGGTGTAAAACATCTTAAATACTTCCGTGTAGGGGGTTTCAAAGAGCTCTGCAGTGTCAGCTAATGTATCCTTGACAGTACACTCAGAAAGCAAGGGGGTATCTGAGTTGAAAGCAGTGAAGCTGAGGTACAGAGACACATGCTTTGGAACAGGCTGGTGACAAAAGTGGGAGCAGAGCCAGAACTTTAATCACAAGTTTGTAGGTTGTTTTCATGTTCTTAGGATATGCAAAATAGACACTGATCCAAGACCCCAGTCAGCTCTACCAGTTCTAGTGGTGTGTTTCATGTCGGTGTGTCAGATCAGCCAGCATCTTTCATCAGTGTTGAAAATAACACAAGAGTTGCTATAACACCTTCATTACAGCTACTTCTTTCATGAGAGGGATGAAGAGGAACAACAACAAAGAAAACTGAAGCAGAGCAGGCTTAGGCATGAAGCAGAATGGGCAGTGTTGGTTCTGCTTCTCAGCAGGCAGGAGGTCTTGCTCCTCACTTTGAAGCACCAGGCATATTTCAAATAAAAAGGAAAAAAAAAAAAGAGAAAAATCTAAGACCTAGGGAATATAAATGGGAATAAAAACTGGTGGTCCATCAGGAAGTCATGCAGATGTCCACACTCTGTTGACCTTTGCAGATTACTGCCTGCCCCTCTGAAGGATGCAGTGGAGGTGTCAATGTGGAGGAAGTGCTACACCATGCCAGAAGTGAACGCAGCGCTCAGCAAGATCCAGCTTGTGGGGTATTCTCAGAAAATTGTGAGTACTGTAAAGCTGTCCTCAGGTCAACAGTAACAACTTGCTGTTTCTCATCTTTTCTCTGAAAATGCCCTTCCTCTTCCATTTTCCCTCTAGATCCTGTGTTAGCACAGTCTCTCAGTGTGCTTCCCCAGAAGGGTTCTTCTTTGCTGAGATCCATTTGTTTCTCCTTTTCCTCAGGGAGGCAAATTTTAAGGCAGTGCACCTTCAGATTGGGAGGTGATGTTGATGGCTGGCCCACTGAGAGCTGGGAGGATGTACAAAATGAATGTATCCTCTCTTGTAAGCCACATCCCCTCCTGAGTTACCGTTTCTCGCTTCTGGGAATCTTTTGAGTGCTTTAGCCTCCACTTTCTTTCATACTGCAAATTAGGGATTGTAAACAAAACCTAATGGTTCGAGCTGAACTTCAGAAACTCTTTTTCCACTGTTCCCAACTCACACTTGTTGTCTGTACTGAATATAGACCATTTTTAGGTTCTTACATTTCTGAACAATCTGAACCAAAAATTTGTTGGTCTGCAGATAAGTTTTTTTATGGTTTGTTGGGCCATGATAATATTGTTGCTCAGGGCTGTAAGAAATTTAAAAAGTGAGTTAAAATAAGTTGTGTACCCAATATTTGCTTCCTTTTCTTAAGCAGTGGGCCATTGAAGTTTGGAGCCTGCTGTTTCTGTGTAAGAGGATTTGAAACAGTAACCAGTGGTGCTGTGTGCTAAATTTGGTGGAGTTTGTGTGGTGCTGCATTACAGCAGGTGAAAAAAGACCCTGAGCCACCACTGACATGGCTGCTGACATAAGTAACAACTAACAGCTACAGCTTTCTGTAGCAGCTGGACAAGGTAATTTGGGTTCCTCAGTGTCCATGGGTGGTTACTGTTCATTTCAACTCTATGCACAGTGTGGGTGCATCTCACCTAATTTTAGATCTATGCATCACAGCCTATCAGTCTTTTACAGCTACTAGGAATAGAGATCTGTTTTATCTCTCTTCCCAAAGCTGACTTTTAAAATTGTCAGATCCTAATTAGCCAATTAACCCAGAACTGGGTGAAAGTATCAGTTATGGTTTGAGAACTATTTTTTCATGTCTCTGTATCAGATCCTTGGTTTACACTCTTGGAGGGGTGGAGACCTTGCTTTGTTTTGCAAGGCATCCCAATGTGCATTGAGATACTAGAAAAATCATTAGTATTGCATGAGTCAGATGCTTGTTCTATTATTCAGTAACCAGAAAGTAGATCACATTAGTGAGTTATACATAGAGGCTTATTTTCTTTCTCAAAACAAGTATAGCACATTGCTGTGTACAGGTAAAGCAATCCACCTTCTAATGACACCTGGAAAAGAGATGGCTGCCTATGCTTAGAGCTGAGACTGAAATTTGGATCGTTTGCAGTATTGTTTCTAAATCACCAGTAGGGAGCATTTAAAAAGAAGAAAACATTAGAAACTGAGTTTGAAGTTAAGCTTATGTTTTCCACAGCAAAATGTGTAAGCCAAAAAGAGTTTTATATCAGTAGAGAATCACTTGTCCTTCCTTCTCTCCTACTGGCTGATATCAATACAGTTTGACTGAGGGAACCCAAAGTCTTTAGGTTGTAAAGCTCCCTTAGACTTCTTCAATACAGCAAAGGCAGAATGATCAAGACCCCAGTTTATTCCCTTATTTAAAGTTATGCTTAAGTGTGAGCTCAGATGCTGTAGAACTCATGTGGAAGACAGACCTCATGAAGGCCCTGCCTCAGGAAAAGCTTTTCTCAGAGCACATGTCCCATTAGACATGTGTAAATAAAACTATCAGACATAAAGCTCAAGAAACTAGCTTCATAAAGGCTTTGAATAGCAGAACTGCTTTCCAAGTTGATATTGCTGATGATAAAATGACCTGTTCTGACTGCTCTTGTGAGCTCACTCAAGTTAATGTCTTTTGCTCTCTGTTTCAGGAGCTGTTTGGTGCTGTGCAGGTCACTCCTCTCAGCTCAGGCTACGCTCTCGGAAGTTCCAATTGGATTATTCAGTCTCACTATGAAAAGGTTTCCTATGTTTCAGGATCTTCTCTGCTTACAACACACCCTCAGGTACAGCCTCTGTTCATCTTCCACAGAATTTCAGAATGGTGGGGTTTGTAAGGGACCTCTGGAGGTCATCTAGTCCAACCCCTCTGCTAAGGCCTAGTTACCCAGAGCAGGCTGCACAGGTTTACTTCCAGGCAGATTTGGAATCTCTCCAGAGGAGACTCCACAGCCTCTCTGGGCAACCTGTTCCAGTGCTCTGCCACCTTCAAAGTTAAGAAGTTTTTCCCTGTGTTTAGGTGGAACTTCCTGTGTTCTAGGGAGACAGGAAGTTGAAACAACTTCCTGTGTTCATGGAGGCAAGTATCTTTGCTCAAAAATAATAGAGGAGCCTTATTCCAGCTGGGATCAGATGAAGTATAGAAGGTGTACTAAGGTACCTGTGTTAGCAGTTAGGTAGACTTAATGGAGATTGAGAAGACATACTAGCCTGACAAGTGCACAAGTATCAACAGTTGCTAGGGAAAGTTAACAAATTCTTTGTTACTCATGATTTGTCGCTAAGTCTCACCAGCTGAAAACTGGTGAGAGAGTTAAACAGTAGAGCATTAGAGACAGCATTAGAGGTTTTTTTTCTTTTAATCTGTATTTCATTGAAGAATCCTTTCAGACAGTTCACTGACTGCTTCTACATCACTTCTGAAACATCCTTCCTTGGAAGAAATGATAGCTAACCGACTGCCAACTTTTCTACCCTGCTCTGCTAAGGACAAAGTCTTTATAGTGCTGTAGATGTAATTTCCAGTAAATTAATTCTCTCTAGATCCATAAATTCTTAGTGCAAAGAATGGCTTGAAGTTTGCAGTGCTGTGTGATTCAGAAGTTGTCAAAACAGTTAAAAGCAATATTCACAGGAGGTGTTTTAAAATAATTTAGAAAATGTGTCAGGTTCATGATCACTAAGTAATTTCCCCCAAGGTGAGTATCTTCTAAAGAGCTTTGCTTCTGAGCATCCTTCATTTAAAAGCTTGATCTCAGGAGCTGAACAAATGCCGTAAATAAACTATCCTTAATAGTATGGCTGTACTTAGGTATGTGCAGTTTATCAGTCTCTCAATCACTGTTTCTTTTCTCTGATGAGAAATAGGGTTGTGCCCTTCCGTCATGCTCCTTTGAAGGAGCAGCAGCAGTATCTGACAAGATACAAAGGAAATGTTTCTGCGAAGAGAAACTTGCTTCTAAGTTTAGTAACTGAGAGTGTTTTCTTTTACATGAACTGGTGTCTCAAAGTTTGTCAGGTTAGACTGGCCCATGCTTCATAATTTTCCAAAGGTTAACATTTCTCTGGTAAAGTCTCTGTTTTTAAGGAATTTATCTCCCTGTGGCAGGGAATGGTATGTGAGTGAGCTGCCTGGTAAGAGCATAGCCCATGTGCTGCTGCACTCACTGATGCACCAGTTACAACTTTAACAAGTTTAGGAAAATGTAATGTACTGCAGAGCAACCTGAAACCTCAGGGACCTACTCAGTTTACTAACAAGAGGTGAAACCTGGACTATTCACCAGGTTTTGGGCAGTGTTGCTTGTCCCATATACTCTCCTTAGCATACAGTCTTTCACTCTTAGTATAAAAAAATGCAAACTGCATAGCTCACCAGATAGCTTACAACTCTTCAGTATTTTAAAGGGGCCTACAGGGTAGCTGTAGAGAGACTTTTTACAAAGGCATGTAGTGACAGGACAAGAGGTAATGTCTTCAAACTGAAAGCAGATAGATTTAGATTAGACATTAGGAAGAAATTCTTCCCCATGAGGATGGTGAGGCACTGGAACAGGTTGCCCAGAGAAGTGGGGAGGCTTCAACCATGGAAGTGTTCAAAGCTGGGTTAAATGTGGCCTTGAGCAACCTGTTCTGGTAGGAGGTGTCCCTGCCTGTAGCAGGGGAGTTGGAATTTAGATGTTTTTAAGGTCCATTCAAACTTGAACTGTTCTATGATTTTGTGATAGCTGAAATTACATTCAATTTGTCTTTTCCTTATTACTTACCACATCACAAGTGTTACCAGATGTCATTTGTGTATCAGATAGCATCATCATCTTATATTTGCTTCCAGATGGTTGTTGAAGATGCTGGGTAGATTTTGTCCTAAGGTATTTTCCTGTGAACAGCAGTACAAGCTCCTACAGCTCCTATTCTGTAGTAGCCAGTGTTTATTGTGACCTGCCAACTCGCTCTTCATCTTTTTGATGTTTGACAATGTGCAGTGATAACAATATCTTGGAGTGGCACAGAATCAAGACTATTTTCAACAAATCAGCATTTTTTCATCAGGGAGTAAAAAGTGGTTTGTCTGACCCGTTTCTCCATAGAATCATGGTGAGCAGTGATAGGGAAATTCCTGTCTTCTAACAGTGTGTGCAAACAGTCCAGTGACTGTTCTGGTAAGTACATGAACAACACCAGGTTGGTACTGACACCAGGTTGGGCAGGAGCGTTGATCTGCTTGAGGATAGGGAGGCTCTACAGAGGGATCTGGACAGGCTGGATTGATGGGCCAAGGAAAATGGGATGAGGTTTAACACAGCAAGTGTCAGGTCCTGCATTTGAATCACAACAACAGGCTCCAGGTTTGGGAAGAGTGGCTGGAAAGTGCCTGGTAGAAAAGGACCTGGGAGTGTTGGTCAGCAGCTGGCTGAAGATGAGCCAACATGTGCCCAGGTGGCCAGGAAAGCAAACAGCATCCTGACTTGGATCAGGAATAGTGTGTCCAGCAGGACACTGTACTGGGCACTGTTGAAGCTGCACCTCAAATCCTGGGGTCAGTTTCGGGCCACTCACTCCATGAAGGACATTGAGGTGCCTGGAGCATATCCAAAGAAGGGCAACAAAGATGTTGAAAGGTCTAAAGTACAGACCTTTTGAGGAACAACTGAGGGAACTGGATTGTTTAGCCTGGAGAACAGGAGGCTGAGGGGAGACCATCTCACTCTCTACAATTCTCTGAAGTGAGGCAGGATCACCGTGGGTGCCAGTCTGTTCTCTCAAGTAGCAAATGACAGAACAAGAGGAAATGGCCTCAGGTTGCACCAAAGGAGGTTTAGGTTGGACACGAGGAAAAATGTCTTCCCCAGAAGGGTTGCCAGGCATTGAAACAGGCTGCCTAGGGAAGTTGAATTATCATCCCTGAAAGTATTTAAAAGACATGTACATGTGGTGCTCAGGGACATGGTTTAGCAGCAGACTTGGTAGTCTTAGGTTAATGGTTGGACTAAAGGTCTTTTCCAGCCTAAACAATTCTATGATTCAATATCTGAAGCTTTTTGAGTAACAGTAAAACCTCAGCACTTTTCCAGTCTTCTGGAACCCCCTTCATAGTTATTAAAAGGGAGCAGCAGATGACAATCTATTGCAACCAAAGGGATTCTGTGATTCTATGGTTCAATGAAACTCAGTACAGTGAATGCTGTCTGTTGGGTCGATCTTGGAGGCAACAGCAGGAATGTCTTGTGAAATTCTCAACAAGTCTGTGGGAAAGGCAAGTGAAAGGTTCAACAAGGCTGCTGAAAATAAGGGTTTATTTGAGAGTTCAGTCTGGCAATAGTAATTGTTCCCTTTACTTCTGTCTTCTGGCAGAAGATTTCCATTGGAAATTTTGCCTCGCTCTCTACTGAGCTTAGAATTGACACTGTTGTCACTGAAGTGGAGAACAGGAGTTGACAGCACAGGTTCAGGCATGTCACTAAAAGCCTTTTAAGACATATTCTTTACATTAACCCACAAAAATCAATGCAAGCCCTCTCAGTGCAACAGCAGCTGAAATTATGCGTATCTAATATGGCGTAATCATTATCTACATTATCACAGCAGATTCAATATTATTTTTTATTGCTCTATTGGCATTCAATTTCACAGACACGCTGTGGAGAGTCAAAGATTGCAACAAATCTCATGTAACAGGTCTGGTCCTACAAGATGGTGCACAGCGTAAACTTCTGTCCAAGTTGAGATGAAATTCCCCTGCATGTTTAACAGAGCAAGGTCTTGAGTACTTCAGGTTGGCACTGAGGGACTGTGAGCAAGGAGATTAATTCTGCAGTGATCTTTTAAGTTCAATAGAGGAAATATCTTCATCCATCTTGTCTGGTACAAGTCTTTCCTGGTCAGTGAGACTGAAGAATGTCTATTGAGAAAATAACCACAAAATACCATGCCGCTGGCTGCAGTTGCCCATCTTTGCTTGAACTGTAGCTGTGGGAAGTGCATCCCAGGCCAGAGCAAGGCTAAAAGTTAACTTTTCATCATAGCTGTGCTGCATCTGCAGAAAGAGAAGTGAGTTTTACCTTTTCAAGCTTGAATTATGCTAAATTTCGATTATCAAGACTATACTTTCAGTATCAGGTCATACTTAAGTATAATCTCAGAATATCTACTCTGTTTGCTAATGAGGAGAAGTGGCTATGCATTTTTGTTCTGCTTTAATAAAAAGCAGTGTAAAACATGTCAAATGATTGACCTCAGTGAAAAAAGTGTGAGTCTTTATGCATAGTTGAGGCAGAACAACGTTTACTTTAACATTTGACTTCCTGCCAGTGGCCAAGTTACCACACCATTTCCTTGGACCTTTTAATTGTCAGTCCCTCAGCTACACCTGTGAGCTACAGGGACAGACTGTGCAGAGTGGAACATCTCCCTTATGTGGAAAGGCTGAAGGAGTTGGGTCTCTTTAGCTCAGACAAGAGGAGATTGAAGGTGACCTCATAAATGTTTATA
>VWYK01040888.1:2936-24659 GCA_013399775.1 Semnornis frantzii | reverse complement strand
TATGGCAGGGGGTTGGAACTGTCTGAGCTTTGAGGTCCCTTCCAACCTTACCATTCTATGATTGTAAATAAAGTTTTCTAGAGAATTCAGAGAGAGTCCAGGGGGGTGGACTCTACTCTCAAAGGGCCTGAACAAAACATATTTCTTATGTTTATCCCATTCCCTTGGTCTAAGAAAATTCCCTGTAGTTTGGAGTTCAGAGTGGCCTTTTTCTCCTGTTTTCCTCCTTTGCTCCTCTTCAAATTTTGCTTTACTCCTTTGTGCCAATCATTATTTGGGTTACTGGTAAGAAGAGACAAATAATAATTGTGTTAGCTGGTGACAGCCCCTGGGCTCTGTCCATGGGCATGTCCAGGAAGGTAGCTGGGCTGTTGTCTAGTTGCATATGTATATATATATATATATATTGGTGTATGTGTATTACCCTTTAGCCTAATTTCATAAATAGTAGTTTCATTTTACTTCCAAATTCTGACTTGTGTGGTAATTTACTCTTTGGTGGTAAATCCCAAATTCTAAGTGGTGTAAAACCACCATACCCTTGCAGGTTTTCACAGAGCATCATCCACCCAAAGGAAGGAGCTCTCAAGACAACTCACCGCCAGGTTTAGCACGACATCAGCCACAAGTCATTTGTCTATTCACATGCTGTGGCTTATCAAAGTGTGTGGGCTCCATCTGCTAAGCTAAAAGGCATCACCTGACTAATGAAGCCTAATTCCTTGCTTTCATACATTGCAAACACTGCATACACTGCAGCTGCAGAAGTACTAAATCGGGCAAAGAAGTCTCTAAAATTGAATCCTACTCTTTTTCTCTTTCAGTTCCTGATGACCAGAGGTGGTGAGTAGCTGCACAGATCATCCAGGCACCTGCCTGCCACACTTCTGACCAAGCAGTGTTTTCAGCTCATTTAGCACATTTGTGCACTCAGCTTTAAAGAGAATTATGGGATAATTTCTATTGGAAAAGACCTTTAAGATCATAGAGTCCAACCATTACCTACCACTATCAAGTCTGGTCCTCACCACATCCCTCAGCACCACATTGCTGTGTGCTTTAAACTTCTGGATGGTAGGGGATTGGACCACCACCCTGGGGAGCCTGTTTCAGTCTTTGAGAACCCTTTCAATCAAAAAGTTTCTTCTAATACCCAACCTAAACCTCCCCTGGGACAGCTTGAAGTCATTTCCTTTTAACCTGTCACCTGTTCCTTGGGAGGAGAGACTCACAGCCACCCAGCTCCAATCTCCTCTCAGGGAGCTGTAGAGAGCAAGCAGCTCTCCACTCAGCTTCTCTTCTCCAGACCAAATCACCCTACTTTCTTCATCTCTTATAAGAGAACGAGAACTTTAAGGGTTCAGCCACTCCAGAGTCTCAGATATTGACTGCAATGCTAAAGACTGGTGTGCATATTGAGGTGCTTAAAAAGAGCTACTGTGGCCATTTCTGAACAGCTTTCACTTCACAGCTCTGCTTATTTCTTTTGATGCCTCAGTGACAGAACTGGTATGACACATTTCTGTCTTGGCTGGTGCATTATGAAGTTCCATTCAGTTCATATTCTGGAGTCAGCCTAAAACTGACTCTTGACAGTGAGGGTTTACACCTTTTAAAGGCTGCAAAATTATTCTTCCTCCTGGTACCCTACACCTGGTTGCACGCAGAGGAATTTGCTATGTGGACAAGTGGGTGCCATTTCCCACATGGTGTGATAACTAGTGGTTTGAACGTGCCAGAGGCCTTGACCCTGAGTATTTTTCTGAGTCACCTCAGAAGTTAGTCCTTAAGTAGTTAATGTTATTGCCCACCATCTCTGGGTTGACAATCCACAGCTGAGCAGGGCAGAGGAGCAAAGGAGAAACCCACAGAGAAATTGGGTCAAGGCAATCCCAAGCACTATAGGCTGGGCAGTGACTGGCTGGAGAGCAGCCCTGAGGAGAGGGACTTGGGGGTGCTGGTGGACAAGAAGCTCAATAGGAGATGTCAGTGTGCTCTGGCAGCCCAGAGAGCAATCAGAGATTGGGCTGCAGCAAGTGTGGGCATAGGGTGAGGGAAGTGATCCTCCCCCTCTACTCCACACTGGTGAGACCCCACCTGGAGTACTGCATCCAGTTCTGGAGCCCCTGGTACAAGAGGTATATGGATGTGCTGGAAGGTGTCCAGAGAAGGGCCAAGAGGATGCTCACAGGGCTGGAACACCTCTGCTATGAGGAGAGACTGAGGGAATTGGGGCTGTTCAGTCTGGAGAGGAGAAGGCTCTGAGGTGACCTTGTTGTGGCCTTTAGTATCTTAAGGGGGCTACAAGAAAGCTGGGGAGGGACATTTTAGGCTCAGGTAGCAATAGGACTAGGTGGAACAGAGCAAAGATAGAAATGGGTAGACTGGATGTTAGGAAGAAGTTCTTCACCATGAGGGTAGTGAGACCCTGGCACAGGTTGCCCAGGGAGGTGGTGGAAGCCTCATCCCTGGAGGTGTTTAAGGCCAGGCTGGATGAGGCTCAGGACAGCCTGACCTAGTGTGAGGTGTCCCTGCCCATAGTAGAGGAGTTGGAACTAGATGATCTTTGTGGCCCCTTCCAATCCTGACTGATTCTATGATTCTAAATCAGATCTTAGTAATTTCTTCAGTGCTTATGTTTAAATTCATGGCAAACTTCAACTATAATTCATCCGAGATGCCTCCAAGATGTTTTTGTCTCCCATTGTTGTCAGAGTAGATGATTAATGAACCTCTGCTTGTTATGTAAAAGTAAGGCATTTATTTCCTGACTTGGGTAAGGAGGAAGGGAACCATTGTAGCTTGCCACAAGCTCCATGCTTCTCAAGCATGTCCTTATCTCAAACATTTTTCATGTATAGTGAAGTCCAGATCAACTGTTTGTCTGTCAACTGTTCTTGCTCACTTGACACAGCTCTACAGCTCAAGTGCAATTTGCTTTTCAAGTTGATGCAGAATTCCCAGTCCCCCTCTCCCTTTGCAGACAAACAGTTCATTTCTAGGTCTGTCAGTATTATCTATGCATTAATCTGTGCATATGAGCCCAAAACTGCTGCACATTTCGGTTTCAAGGGCTAGCCAGGTTGCTGTTGAGTTTGTTAGCTGTCTCAGCTTAAGCAAAACCACTACTTTCTGTCTCTGTCTTCCATTTTACATGTTACTTGAAGGCCATTTCCCTAAGTGCTTGTGAGGCTTATCCCAGGGTTATTTCATATTTCAAACAATCCTGTCTGTGACTAATCTTGCCACAGCAGTGGTATTTACCTCAATTGCTTCTCTCTGCTTCTTCTGACTGCCAGCTTCCTGCTTTAACCCAAATGTAACACTTCTTTCCAACCACTTCAAGCACCATGGAACAGATGAGAATCCTTCTTTTCCAACCAACTTGGCACAGTCCCACACTTACATCATGGACTGTGATGGGGTCCCCAGACTCCTTGCTTTCACAGGAGTTTCCTCTTCTCTTGCCAGTGCAAGTACTGTGATGAGTATCACAGGCTCCTAAGCCCAAACTTGTCAAGTCTCCCACACTGAGCTCTACAGCCTGCCTCCAGCCACATTTACCTGTTCAACCAGGCTGCAATCCCTCTGGTCCAAATCTCTGCCTGGCCCTATACACCAAGGAGCAGGATGGCCTGATCCTGAGCCACTCATGGCTATGTAGAAGACAACTGGCCATGTCACACTGACACATAATGCCAAAGTCCCAGCCAATCACACAAATGGGTCCCATCAGCTCCACACCTGCCTCTCCCTCACCATGTACATGTTGGTGAGCATATTCAGTGCTGCTCAATCAAGCCTTGCAAGAAGCATACCCTGAACCTTAGCTGGCTCCTCATGGATCAGAAAAAAACCCTCCTCCTTATTAATTGGTGCAGTACAAGATACTCCATCTGGTCTATCCAAATGGATACACAAAGATCACAGGGCTGATCACATCCTCTGTTGCTCAGTGAGAGTCACTTCTCTCTGGTCTAGCACTACACTGAAGCTGCTCAGCCCCACAAAGACACCCAGCTGTCCTGGTTCTGCTGGGATGGAATCATAGGATCAGTTTTCTATTCAGGAAAGATGCATCTTTGAAAAGCCTGCAACATCCAGTTGGGTGAGAACACAGCTGATAAGATGCTTTGTTTTCCTTTGTGGTCAGCCATGGTATGTAGGTCTCCATAGTGATCAAGGTCTTTAAGCAGTTTTGAGTTATCATAGAATGGTAAGGTTGGAAGGGGCCTCAAGGATCATCTAGTTCCAACCCCCTGCCATAGGCAGGAACACCAAGTGCTAAAGCCAGGAGGAGTAAAACCCAGGCCAGCTGACCCAACAGAATTATTCCATGCCATACACATTATGCTTACTACACATTAGAAAATGTACAGAGAATGATCTCCTCTCCTCAATGGTCACCATCTCTGGAGGGTCTTTCTCACCATTCTGCTCCTAAGGACTACTGTCCTTTTTGCTGTGCTGGCAAAACTGCCCAGCAAGCTGTGAGAAAGGGAGGCAAGTTGATCTATCGTGGTTTGGGGTCAAGGTAATTTCCAATCAGCAAGTGCTGAAGATCTGCCAATCTGGCCTGCCAAAGAGCTGAAGAAAGGAGACTTATGGAGATAAAATAGCCTTGTTTTGTCCAAACCCAGTGAAGTTTCAGCTCAAATAACATAAACACCCAACTTCAAAGCAGATTCTGAGAGCCAGAGTGCCCAGGCCAGCAAAGACCTTTGCTTAATTAACTGCAGTTTTAATATTAAAGTTGACAGCCCTCAATGTGCTAATGAAGAAAATCAAGACCATGCTAAACATAGGACTGTGCTACTCAGTTTTCCTCCCAAATCGTCCTGGATGTCACCTAGAAGGCAGAGGCAGCCTGGGCTGGGGTATAAAGTGCATGAGAAGGACATCTCTGATGTGCTGCTGTCACTAGTGCCAAGGCCAGCGCAGGGGAGTGGAGCATGGGCCGGCAGCAGAGGGAAGGTTTGGCCAGCACCACCCCCAGCAGCAGCAGCTGTGAGACAGGGGAGGGAAGACAGAGACAGGACAGCCAATGAGGTGGTACTGGGTTTGGGCTGAGCCAGAGTTAACTCCTCAAAGTGAGGGCCAAACCACCCCAGAGCTGTGCTCCTAGGACAGGGACACCTCCTTGGTGAGAACCATGCCTCTGTATGTGGCTAAACTTTTGCTGTATTTCTACTCCATATCAGAGCTGCTGCAAAGGGTTTGTGTCTCCAACTGTGTAGTGTGTCACTCAGGATCTATTAACCTGAGATCACCCTGCAGCCACTGCCTTTATCACCAGCAATCCCCAGTCTGTTGTGTCTGTCCCTGTGAATGATGAAACCCCTTGATAAGCTTGACTTTCTGAAGCTGTCTCAGTGCAAATCCTCACTGAGGCACTGGAAATGAGAGGCAAGTGTTAATGTCACAAAGTAGCTCCAGTAAGAGCTCTGAGCTAGGCAGACACTGTGATCTTACCTGGTAAAGTGACAGCTGTGACTAGGGCTGTGGTGATCACAGTGCTTGACATGCATTCATTAATGGGGTGAGCAGCTCACAACCACTGCACAGGCTGAGCATAGCATCATAGAACTGCTTTGGTTGGAAAAGACCTAACTAACCATTCTCTAACTCTACCAAGTCTGCTCCTAAACCATGGCCCTCAGCATCACATCTCTGCATCTCTGAAACACTTCCAAGAACGAGGATTCCTCCACCTCCCTGGGGAGCCTTTGTGAGCACTTTAGGTCAAGAAGTTTCTTCTAATATCCAACATAAACCTCTGCTGGTGCAACTTGAGGCCATTTCCTCTCCTCCCATCACTTCTTACTGGGTAGAAGAGACCAATCCACATCTGGCTCCAACCTCCTGTCAGGGAGTTGTAGAGGCCTAGAAGGTTTCCCCTCAGCCTCCTTTCCTCCAGGGTGAACAGCCCCAATTCCCTCAGCTATCCTGAGAGGAGAGACTGAGGGAGTTGGGGCTGTGCAGTCTGGAGAGGAGAAGGCTCTGAGGTGGCCTTGTTGTAGCCTTTCAGTTTCTTGAGGGAGCCTACAAGAAAGCTGGAGAGGGACTCTTCAGTCTGTCAGGTAGTGATAGGACTGCGGGGAATGGAACCAAGCTAGAAATGGGTAGAACCAAGCTAGAGACTGGATGTTAGGAAGAAATTCTTCACCATGAGGGTGGTGAGACCCTGGCATGGGTTGCCCAGGGAGGTGGTGGAAGCCTCATCCCTGGAGGTGTTTAAGGCCAGACTGGATGAGGCTCTGAACCTGATCCAGTGTGAGGTGTCCCTGCCCATGGCAGGGGGATTGGAACTAGATGATCCTTGTGGTCCCTTCCAATCCTGACTGATTCTATGATTCTATACACACAGTTATACTACTAATAAATAGTTATATTAACAATAATTAGTTTTACTAATTATTATAACAGTTATGCTAACAATAATACTAGTATAAAGTATACATGTATATATATGTACTTTATATTAATATTGGAGGGTTTTATTCTTATTTTATTAAATCCATTCCCATTTCAACCCAGGGGTCTCCTTTCCTATTCCTAGTTCCCCTTCTGGAGGGCTGGAGGGGTCATGGGTGGCAGAACAGCTGACTAACCATAGGCAGACATTTATCTCACCTTCAACAATCAGCCAGAACAGATGTGAATAAGTGAACACTTCCAAAGAATGAAAAAGAAGTGGCTTTGATTTTCCAATCAAGCATTGATTGCCTAATGTCACTTACACTGAACCTAAAAGTGTTTTTTTTCAACCTTAAACTGTTCTTTCTTTTTCAAGCAGGCAGCTCCAGTCAATAGATGAAAAAAAACCAAACCAACAAGCAAGGAATGACAAGCTTCTACCAGGAGCAAAATAAAAGATCATATCATGCATAGTCTGATAAAACCTTTTTTTTTTTTTTTTTTTTTTTCCTCTAAGTGGAAATTCTACTTGAAAAAGTATTTGAGATTTTGTGGCTGTATGAAGCAGAATTTACTTTCTTGCCCACAGACTCTTTCCACCTAGGGTTAAATAACTAACAACATAATTTGTCTTTTCTTTGATCAGAGTTTAATCAAACAGTAACCATGGGGATGTGAAGATGCAGAAAAATCAAACACCATGCATAATACCTCTTAGCAGAGGTTCAGCAACCTTAGAAATAAACAGAATGTCACTGTTTCTAGGCTCCTTGCTCCAAACAGATGCAAACAAGAGATTGCTAGTGACAAAGACTGCAGCTAGAAGAATACCTGTTCTGTAGAAACAATTGCTTCTGACTAATGGCTGTGTTTTCCCGGAGGGAAAGGCCCCTCCCATTTATTTTATGGCCCAGGACCATCAACGTTAAATACAATCCTGCATTATGGAGAGAGGTTAGATTTACACACTGAGGGCCAGACTCTGCAGCCCTTACTAGCAGGAAAACATCCCCTTACTGCTTTAGGAGCTGAGACTGGTAAGCTGGCTTCACTATTGCCACACAAACATGCACAGAAACACAGAAATGAGCAAGCTTTGTGCTGGAAACAGAAGAGCAGACTCAGCAAACAAACAGTGCATAATTATTTGCTCAATTACTCTGGGAGCACAGCATCCCATTACCCTTCAGCTGGCATGGGAAGGACGCTGCTCACTTCTCTTCTTAAAAAAAGAATTTTTGTCCAGGGGTTTATAATACTGCCAAATCCAAGCAGATCACCATGGAATCAGAGAAAGGTAGGGGTTGGAAGGCACCTCTAAAGTCCATCAAACCCAACCCCCAAGATAAAGCAGGATCACCTAGGGTCGGTCACACGGCAGCACATCGAAATGAGGCTTGAAAATCTCTTGGGAAGGAGACTCCACAACCTCTCTGGGCAGCCTGTTCCAGGGCTCCAGCACCCTCGCAGGAAAGAAGTTTATCCTCACGTTGAAATGGAACTTCCCAGGTTCCAGTTTGTATCCATTGTCCCTTGTCCTGTCACGGGACACCATTAAAAAGTGCCTGGCTCCTTCTCCTTGACACCCACCCTTCAGATATTTATAAACATTAACAGGGTCTCCTCTCAGTGTTCCCTGCTCCAGGCTACACAGCCCCAGGTCTCTCAGCCTCTCCTCATCAGACAGATGTTCCAGTCCCTTCGTCATCCTTATAGCCTTTGTTGGACACTCTAGTATATTCTTGTCTTCTCTTTGAGAAAGAGGAGAACCTCCCTTGACCTGCTGGCCATGGGGGCAACAAATATGACCTTCTCACTTCAAAGTATTAGGAAAAAAACAAAAAAGGAAAACAAAGTTTAATTTGAGCATGGGCAAAATAATGTCTATTCCCCAGGTAACACCTCCAAAAAAAACCAACAAACAAACAAACAAAAAGCCAACAACAACCAAAACCCCTCTCAAACCACAATGGCTTGGCTTGGAAAATTTTCAGAACTGCTAAGTCTGAGCCAGGTATCTGGTGTGGAAAGTTACAGACCAACTGGTTAAGGTTTGCTTGAAACAACTGAGAACAAGTTTTCCTAGGGAAAGTGTTGGGCAGCCTTACTGATAGGCAGTGCAACAAGTTCTACCTGAAACAATAATCACAAAAGAACACCAAGTAAAACTGACTTTTGTTTACGTTGCTCCTATCTCCTGCTGTGATGAGTGGCATCACAGAACGGTGGGGATTGGAAGGGGGTCTCCGGAGATCATTTAGTCCAACCCCTGTGCTAAAGCAGGGTCACCCATTGCAGGTTGCACAGGATTTTGCCCTGGTGGGTTTTGAAAATCTCCAGAGGAGTCTACAACCTCTCTAGGAAGCCTGTTCCAGTGCTCTGCCACCCTCGAACTAAAGAATGCTTTCCTTACATTTCTGTGGGACCTCCTGTGTTCCAGTTGGTGCCCATGGCCCCTTGTCCTGTCACTAGATGCCGCTGAGAAGAGTCTGGCTCCATCCTCCTGGCACTTGCCCTTTAGATATTGATCAGCCTCTAAGAGTGGTAACTGCTCAATGCCTTACTCTTGCCACTCAGGTCATAAATCAGAACTGATAACCTTCTCTTAGAGCAGGATGTGAGATTGTGCTGTCCCCACTGCTGCAGCTCACTGTCTCTTGCTTTGCTTTGCTCCACTACAGCAGAGTGTACACTAAACATGCCTCCACACAGCTCAGCCTCATTAGCCTGACAGCAGTTCAGACCCTTGCTTTTTGAGCTGGGGAAGGAAGGCAACAGAGTCAGGCAATTTAGTTTAATTGCACAAGTTGTCTGGCCAGGCTGCTCTCTCCTGCCCCAGCTCTCCTCTTCTCCTGCTCCCAGCCCTTGCAGAAAGGCGCTGCTGCTCTGTGAAGATCTGACACGCATCACCCTCAGACAGCTCTTGGCCTTTTATTCTGCTGTTTATTAACTGATACCCACAGATAATTCCAATGTACTCTGGCCTCATTAGGAGGAGGCAGACTGTTAGTTCAGTCATCTCTCACAATACAAGAAAACAAGGAAAGAAGAGGAGAAAGTAATTTCATGTACTTCAGACACTACATCCAGGCCTGAGAAACGTGGGCTGCCTTCACAGACATCACAAAAGTCATCCATGGGCAGGAGAGTGGCTTGTCTTTGTCAAGATGCTCCTCAGCCTGCCTCCATTAATGCCGTGGTGTTAGCACCCACAGAGACTTTCTGAGCTGGCTAGTGGGCTCTGGCCACCCCACTGCTACGAAGCGATGGATTTAGTACAACTGTGACACCAATACTTACAGAGACAGGATTATTGCTCATTTAAAAGCCAAGCTTTTACTTCTGCCTTGTTTTCCTTCTGGGCAGCTGGCCAGAAAGCTGGAGTGCAAAAGGCCAGAAGTGACCATCAACTTTGCCTTCTAGCATGACCTGTTCCACTACCCACCACAACAGGGATCTCTCCCTCTAATCTCTAAGATGAACTCAGTGAAATTGTGAGTTAAAACACAGCCTTTGAGTGTGGGGAAGAAAAAGAAAAGCTAAATATTTGTACCTTCTCTTAAGCTAGGAGTCTTTAAAAAATTTTTAAAAGAAAAAAAAATAAGGATATGCTTGCTGAAAAAGCAGCAGCCTTTAACAGTTACATTTTTCAGTTCAAACCCAGAACAATGACTTGTAAAAAAGAAAATCCCTGGAGCAGAGTGAGACCTGCTGTGTTTCCAGAAGCTGAGCTCACAACAGAGGCTAAAGCCAAGGCCCCACAGAACTGCTTGAGGCAGCTGGGACCATTCCTTGCACTGCACCATCCTTCCCTCCCCAGTGTGCCCTCCTGACTTCGTAAAGCTCTCTTGTTAAGCATGAATAATGAATCCCTCTGAATTAAAAATAACTAATTTTTTCCCCCTCAGCTGATTTATTTGTTTTTTTAAACCAGATCATCCTCACAAATCCAGTCCACAAAGTAGCTTTGCAAATCAATCATCTAGCAGGAGAGCTCCTGCCCAAGCGCAAGGGCAGAGCAAGCAGCCCTGGGCTTACTGCAGCATTGCTGGTGATCCTTTCTCAAGAAACAATTCACACATGCAAAACCTCACCAGTTAGCTTTCTGGAAGGACTGTGGGGCCTCTCATCCTATCACTTAAGTCTTTGTAAAAATTCCTCTCCAGATTTCTTGTAGCCCCCTTCTGGTACTGGAAGGTCCCTATAAGGCATCCCCAGAGCCTTTTCTTCTCCAGGCCCAATAGTCCCAACTCTCTCAGCCTGTCCCCATAGGGGAGGTCTCTAAGCCCTCTGATCATCTTTCTGGCCTCCTGTGGGCCCACCCCAGCAGATTGATGTTGTGTTGGAGGCCATAGCACAATGCTCATCTTGCTGTGGGACACACACATCTCTCCTGTCAACTCTCCTAACATGAAGCAGAGGACAGCAAGGTGCAGTCAAGAGCAACATCCAGGCGGGAGCTTTGGCTGACATATTGTTTATGATGAATTTGTGTGTTGAATATATATGGAGCCTGTCCAAATGCCCTGAAGCAAGAAATGTCATTTATATTCATAAGCCAGAAAGGAGGAGAAAATTATTCCAAAAGAATTACAGGCTGCTGAGCATGGAATAACGCCAGGCTTTCAGACACAATCTGCAGCACCCAGCCTAGGCACAAGACAGGTATTGTTCCTCTTTGCAAAGCCACTTACTTCTACATGGATGCTCTTTGTCAACAGTATCCTTGGGTTTCAGGATGCTGCAGGCCGATAGGATGATAGCACGTTCCTGCAGGATGGGCAATTGCAGTGAGATGCTGCAGGGCATGGCAGGAGGAAGAACAATAAGTACACTATTGGCTTTTTCTCACTATCTCCCTTAGCAGTGGCCTTTGTCCTCAGGGAGGGTTCCAGACCATCAGGTGGGTTTTCTGATTGGTGCATCAACCAATTCTCCTCGACTGCCTGCAGCTGTGGCACAGAGAGACCTGAGGCAGAGCTAGGTCAGCTTTCAGCAAGCCCACTGCTCTCTCAAGCTTCCCCTGAGCTCAACAGAGATCTCCTTGTGTTCTTCAAAGATTAACACACCAGATCTGGTCTTCTGGCCTAAATCATTTATGATTTGCATTATGTATGTCTTTCCCTCCCCTGAGTTATGCTGGTTGCCTGCAGAGCCTTGAATAATCACAGGATCATAGAACTGTTGAGGTTGAAAGAGACTTTTGAAATAATCGAGTCCAGCTCATCTAGAGCTCACAATCCCACCACTACTGCTAAGCCACTACCACTAAACCACAACCCTGAGCACTACATCCACGCAGTCTTCAAATAGCTTCAGGGATGGTGAATCCAGCACCTCCCTAGGCAGCCTGTTCCAGTGCTTGAGACCACTTCTGTGAAGAAATTCTTCCTAATATCCAACCTAAACCTTGCTGAGAGTAAGAACCATTCTGCCGATCAGCTCAATCCTGCTGATCAGCTCAGGTGTATTCAATTTACACCCCATGAAAACCCACACCTCACCACTGCAAAGGGTCCAGGATCACCTTAATTTATACCAGAAAAGACCCAGGCTGATATAGACAGAAGCAAACCTCCAGCTGCACAGATTAGTGATGACTTTGTTGTGTAGATATGTAATTGTCCAGTAGCACCTTACTCCGTGGAGGAGTTGAAGTCTTTGGTTGTCTGTCAAAGGAATGCAGAGAAGTGGTCACAGATCAGCCCTGCTCTGCCTGGCACCTTTGGAGGTCTACAAGTCATGTGCATGATTCCCTGGGCTTCACAGTGGTGTTGTCAATCAGTGGGGTACAGGGAGAAAGGCCTCCATGTGTGCAAGATTAGGACAAATAAGAATTTGATTAGTTTGAATGATTCTACCATCTTCTGCTTGATTCATTTTTCAGGCCTTACAAAATCCCAGAATCACAGAAGTTTAGAGGTTGGAAGGGGCAGTAAGAGCAGCAGTAGTAGTAACAAGCTATAGGAGAAGAGGAAATGAGTTTAAGTTGTACCAGGGGGAGGTTTAGGTTGGACATTAGGAAGAACTTTACTGAGAGACTGGTGAGGCATTGGAACAGGCTGTCCAGGCAGGTGGTGGAGTCACCATCCCTGGAGGTGTTCAAGAAGCTGTAGATGTGGCACTTCAGAATATAGTTTAGTGGTCATGGTAGTTTGGTTGTGGTTGGACTTGATGATCTTAAAAACTCTTTTCCAACCTTAAGGATTCTATGTTTCTATGACCTCCAGAGATCATCGAGTCCAACCCTCCTGCCAAGGCAGGATCACCCAGGATAGTTCACTCAGGAACAGATCCAGGCAGGTTTTGAAAAGTCTCCAGAGAAAGAGACTGCACAACCTCTCTGGGCAGCCTGCTCCAGTGCTCTGTCATCCTCAAAACTGTCTCTGCTTTTCCTGCTACTTCTAACACACAGACACAGACACACACACACCCCCTTTCTCTGTTTTGGAGAAGCACCCAAGGTAATCCGTGTGCCAGAAGCAAGCCACATTAGCTTGGCTATCTCTGGAGGGCAGAGGTTGCCCTCAGAGCCAAGAAATGGCTATTGATGGGATTTAGGAGACATGCTCATTTTGGACAGTTAACACAAACACAGGACAAAACCCTGCTCAGCAACCCACAAACCCAAACCCTGGGAAACAAGTGAGCAGCAACAGCAAAATGCAGTTGTTTGATTGTGCGATTGAGAGTTCACCATACACTACAGAGGCAAAGCAAGTTGAAAGACTTAGTTTTAGCTAATTATTCAGTCATTCCCCTCATTGCCATGTGCTGATGAGATTAAAGATTGATTTTTTTTCTTTGCTGGGAGGCTTCAGTAATATTATCCTTCCTCTTATCCTTCCTCCAGAGAGCAGGTGCTGACCTGCAGGCGTGACAAGCCTGGGACAGCAAAGACACCTTCTCTTCTTCCAAACACGCTGCCTCCCTCTAGCCTGACTGCATCGGTAAATGGCAACAGACAGCAGAGAGAAAAGGGAGCAAGAGAGGCAATGGGAGAGACATGAGGAGCAGGATGGGAAGTGGAGACACCAGAAGACAGGACAGGAGGCAGCAGGAAGAAGACCATAGTCAAGCAGCTTGTCATGCTTTCCTGAAATAAATGCAGGCATTCATGGCAGGAGGGGGGAGGGAGGAGGATTTAAGGGAAAAAGAAAAGAAAAGAAAACCAAACAAAAACCCACAAAACAAACCAAAAGGCAATTTAGCCTGGATATTCAAGAAACAACAAGCCTCATTTCTCAGCCTTGCTCTGTCAGAACCAGCCACAATTGCCTCTCTACACACAGTGGGAAACGCACAGCTTTGTGACACCCACCCCAGCTAATGGGACTGAAGGAAGGGGAGATGTGAGGATGGAGGAGAATTCACTGACTGGGCCTAGCACAGAGTTGATTCTCTCATCAGCCCAATGTTAACCTCCCAGATGTCCTAGACCATTGCTGCCTTGAAAGCAGCTGGCCACACTTTGAAATACAGATTACATAGCCAAAAGCAATGAAATTCCTAACCATGTCTTTGCACACAGTTGGCTCTTCAGAAATGTTTTCTCACCACTTCTGAGACTCAGCTGCTAAGCACATTGAAAGAAGGGGAGAAAAAAGCACCTGTAAAACCTTGCATATGGCAGCAAAGAGGAAGCTGCTGGGTTTGTGCAGTTCCTCTGATTCCCTCTCCCTTCCCTTGGGAAAAAGTAGAAGAGCATCACCAATGCTGGGCAAGAGGGTCATGTAAGTAGTCCCTGCAGTCAGCACCAGTCTAAGCTGCAGCCTGCTCTGTGTGTACACACCATGTCCTGCTGAAACAATTCACTGAGCAGAACTGCTTCCCAGAGGTTTTAGGACTAATGAAAAGACTCATCCCAAGTTGAAGCTGCAGAGAGATGGAGCCAGCTGGGCTCTCACACTGCAGCACCTTTCTTTTTCAGGATGCCAGCTCAATAGGTGTCATCTGCCAACCATAAAATCAGTTTGTTGTTGGTTTTTATGCATCAGGATCTGTACCTTTCAGGCTTGAGAGAAAACTCAGGGCCCTGCTGCTCCATAGTCTCAATGGAGGATGTGCAGCACAAGGCAGTGGGGAAAAGTCAGGGCTAAAGGGCATTTCTGTGTTCCCTGAGACTTGCCAGCTCTCTTGGCACTGAATGCCAATGCACAGGCCAGAAGCTGTGGGGGCTGGTCAACTGGTTGTTGCTCACCTCTGCGAAGGCAAGCCAGTGGCACTGTCATTACACCAGGATTTGTGCTCCATGGGAACTGCTGAATATCAGGCTCCCAATTAATCATTTTCTTTCTGCAGGGTTACTAAGACGGTAAATTAGGCCCCAAGGGGAACAAAGTATCAAAATTTCCAGATCTGCCTTTTATCTGATCTTTCCCATAAATGCAGCCTCTCTGGTGAGTCCTTCATCCCCTGTTCCCTACTCTTCCAATCTCGTTTCACTCCAAGGTTTTGTCCCTCTGGCTTATTTTAAATGTCAGTGATGCAGAATACCAGTCAGATGCAGCACACCAGTCAGGAGGGATGTTTGCCTGGGGAGAAGAGCCAAAGAGGCCATTGCCACTTTTTTCACAGGGACTGATGAGTGGAGAGTTCCCAGCAGCTTCTCCAACAAGGCTCCCTTTTTTCCCTGCCTCTCAGTAAAACAGGAATTAAGAAATAAGCATAGTAGTTTGGATCCTTTGCCCATCCAAATCTTCTTCCTTATACTTACACACCCTGTTCTGCAGCCAACAGCACCAACAACAGCTTGTTATTGCACCCACAGAACTAGAGCTGCCCCTTGGGCATTTTACCCCTTCTGTGTTCTATGCTTTTGGAGTACATAAACAAGAGCAGAAGTTTCTTGAGATCAGGAAAGAAACAGGGCACTGACCTACAACAAAACTGCTGATTTATTCAAACTGCTTTCTGTGGGAAAAGGAAACTGACTGCTGGAGCTGCATCTAAGTCACCAGATCACCATGAGATTCAGAAATGTGTGCCCAGGGAAAGTGCACATTCCAAGCACAGCTGAGTAGGAGATGTCCAGATGTCATTCTTTTTCCATTCTGGGTAAGGGGAAAAGGTTTCCTACAAACCCAGATTTTTTTTCCTTTCTGTCTCCAGAAAAGCTGCATTAATAAATAAGCATCATGATATTAATCTCTGTCCTGGCTCCATCTGGTAAGCTACTATAAGGCTCCAGAGAGAGTCTTCACACAAATAGCACTACATACACATTTCAGGCTGCTCTTCACTTCTTTCTCAGAACGACAAGAGCAGAATGAACACCTAAGTCCATACTAGAAGGGTGAAAGATGCGCCCTGAACAGTGACTTTTTGCCTGGGTTCCTTAGCTGGTAGCTGGGAGTGCACGAACAGACCTTGCTGACCATTGGTCAGATTTTTTATAGAGCAGGTCATGATCTTTCCCATTAATGGATAAACCACCAAGGAAACACCAGGCTGCTCCTGCTTATCCCAGAGGAGCAAAGAGGTTATTTTTAATCATGCTCTCCCCCTGCAACATAGAACAATAGAATCCTCTTTTTGGGGGGAAAAGTCCTTTAAGATCCTCAAGTTAAACCATCCTCTAACTCTACCAAGTCTGTGCTAAAACATGTCCCCTAGTACCATATCTCTGCATGTT
This sequence comes from Semnornis frantzii, assembly GCA_013399775.1. Classification (NCBI taxonomy): domain Eukaryota; kingdom Metazoa; phylum Chordata; class Aves; order Piciformes; family Ramphastidae; genus Semnornis; species Semnornis frantzii. The sequence goes on along the minus strand of VWYK01040888.1, from coordinate 8,608 downwards.
TTCAACACTTCCAGGAATGCAGATTCAATCACCTCCCTGGGGAGTCTGTGCCAATCTTTGAGAACCCTTTCAGTCGAGAAGTTTCTTCTAATATTCAACCTAAACCTCCCCTGATGCCACTTGAGGCCATTTAACATGGTTAGCAACCTGCAAGACAGACAGCATGGACAAGGCCCAAGGGTGATAAGGCCTCTCTAGAGAAATTTCTCACGGAACAGCCTCCCAGATGTGTTTTCTATAGCACTGTCCTGATACACTAAGGTTTTGCATAGTTAGGTGTAAGTGTTGCAGTTACAGGACAGGAGGGTGATGAGGGACACTAAACAGATCTCAGCACACAGGCAGGTGAAATGGTTAGCTGCAACTGAAGAATAGATTTGGCTGCACTTGGCCTTAGAGAGCAAACTCTGCCTTGGCAAGGCTGTAGGCTGCTATTGGCAGAGCAGGAAGGGACAGGAATAAAGTTCATGGCATAAATGAGTTATGGGTAACATTGTAAGAGTTATATAAAGTAACCCACAAGCACAAACTGACAGCAGCAGCACACTCCTCTGGGATCAGTCCTAGGAAGTCCCCTGGGATCAATACCTCCTTCACATTGAATCATAGAATGCTTTAAATTAGAAGGGACCTCTAAAGGCCATCTAGTCCAATGCCCCTTCAGCAAGCAGGGACACCCCCTGGCTAGGTCCAGCCCTTTGTAATATTAACAACACTTAAAATCCTTTATTTCCCTAATTTTCTCACTATTTTTTTGTTAATTGAAATTCCTTGCTAGTTCACATCATCAGTTTCAGCTAAATTCCTAAGCATTTCTTTTCCTCTTGAGTTTGCTGAGTTTCAGTGTCCATCCTCATCACTACAGTCCACTTTGTCTCTGTGCATCTATCTTCAGAAGCTTTGGTGACATTCCTTCATGTTTCTTTCTAACTAACAAGATCTGATAGTGATTCTCAGTACTTTGGAACTTCCAGATCCTTTCCAGGGAGTCAGGATCTGTGCTGGTCCATCATATATTTCTTCAAGTATCCCTCTAAGCCTTCAGCTTTGTGCATGAGAATGACCAGCAGTATTTTCATGTCATTTTATCAACAAAAGCTCACCAAACTGCTGTGCACAATGGATGCTCTGATCATATATGGATTGCTCTAACCAAGCAGAATTTCCTAGCAAATCTATGTCTCTGTGGAGATGTAGACACCTGAGGCTATCAACTCCTTGAGCTCTCTGCTCATTAACTTGTCACATCAGAACAAAGATGAAGGAGGACTATGTTCTGCTGATCTGCAGCTTCCAGAGCAGCGGTAGCAAAGGGTCAGCAGCTTGGTTTTGTGGGATGTATGACCAAGGACTCAGCGTCTCCTGCATGTGCTACTTGTTTGATTGCTAAAGTAAGGCCCCTGCCAGTCCTGTCAGCATGCTTGTGCCACACACTGGGCACACTCTACACCACAAGTTACCTGGGTCTTGCCTTCAAGCCCTTCAGCCTGGGCATCACCCTGCCTCTATCAGCTGTCTTGGCTGTGCTATGCAGTTCTCACCCAAGGCAGAACATTTGCCAGCAATGTACTTTGCAACACCTTTAAGCAACATCTCCAGAAGCCATCTTTTGCTGAACACAAAGCTTCCCAGACTCCACCATGCACTCTTGCCCATCCCCAAGGAGGGCACAGACCTGAACAACACAGCCTAGAAACACCTCCACAGTGCTTGCAAATATCCAGGTTATCCAGCACTGCCACAGACATGGTGGTGACTTCTGTCCTCTTGAGCCCACTCTTCTGAGCAAAGTGGACTCCCAAGGACTACTTTCTCCTCCATCACCTGATCTTTTTTTTCTTTTCAAACCTTCTTTTTTTCCCTAACTTTTTTTTTTTTTTTCCTTCCATTTTGCCTTGTTCTAGTATATTCTTTCCTTCCCTCCTTATCTCCATGCTGGGCTTCTCTACATCCTGTTTGTAACCTGCTACTAAGCAAGGTGCTGGCTGATATCTAGTAACTTGGGATTCATGTATTGGCTTGGCACACAGTTCTCTTACAGCTATTTTTATGCTTCTTATCTGGACTTCTTGCCACTCTCATTCTGATCAGTCTTTTTTTGATGTCCTCCTGCTGAGAACTATTCATGCCCACCAATAACCTGGGCCCTTGCTTGTGGCTTCTCCTCCCAGACACTCCAGCCCATAGAGGCCCTAAGCTGATCTCCTCCATCCCAAATCTCTCTTTCCTTCCTTTTCATAACATTTTCCCTTTTGAAATGTCAAATCCCCTCCCTGCCCCCAGTCCCATCTCATCTGCTGATGAAATGCAGCACTTCTGTCACCATTTCCATATAAAAGTGTACACAGTTTTTGTGACAAAGCTGTCATGGCAACTTGGAGTTTGTCAGGTTTTCACATTATACATAATCTGCAAAACTGCACATTATTAAACATGTTCTGATGCTTCCAATTACTTACAAATTATTCCATTGCCAGATCCCACTGCTATATTCAGTCAAAATTTGTCATCTGGAAGAAAACTTCCAGATTAAGTTGCCATTACTTCAGGGCATTGAGGAGGGAGGGTGCACTTCTGTCATGCCTGGAGCAGACTTAGAGGAGATCAAAGTCTCTAATGCTTTTCTGGCTCAGCTGGTGGATGGACTTAAGAGGTGCAGTAGGATGGGCTGCTAGGGAACGTGATTACCCCTCCACATATCAACTGAGCCTTGCAAATGTGAGGTAAGAGCTGTCACCATCCCTTTTCTAGCACATTCCACATTAGCACTCACATTTTGGTCAACTAGCATCAAATAAATGTATGGCAGATCTAGGCATCAGTTAGAGCCAGGAGAGGTTTAGGTTTGAGATCAGGAAAAAACTATTCACTGAAAGAGGAGTCAGGCATTGGAACAGGCTGCCCAGGGAGGTGGTGGAGTCATCACCCCTGCAGAGATTTAAAAGACATTTAGATGTGATGCTGAGAGGTACAATTGGCAGTGCTTGGTTAACATTTAGACTCGGTGATCTTGGAGGTGTTTCCCAAACTTGATTCTATGATTACTTTGCATTGCAGACACTTTCCCAGTGTAAGCAACGTTCTCTCTCAGTGGTCCACTTCATTCATAATACACAGCCTTTCCCCCTTCATTCACTCTCTCCTCTCCCTTGCTACGGTTTTATTCAGAGTTATTGATCCTTGCACACAAATGATCTCTTTCTATTGCATCTGCCAAGCACCTATGAGGTTTATCCCAACACAAAAGGGCCTCCAGCTGTTTGCAAATGTAAAAAGTTGCTAACAAAAAGAATTCAAGGCTCCAGCATTGTTTGGAAGCACCTTGTCTCCACTGAGGAGGCAAATGGAGACATTTCCCAGGAGGTAAACCATACAGGATGGTCAGTAGGAAAGCAGTGACTTACAGAATCATAGAATCACTCAGATTGGAAAAGTCCTTTCAGATCATCAAGTCCAACCATTAATCCAGCACTGCCAGGTCATCACTAAAGCATGGCACTCAGCATCACATCTACACAGCTTTTAAATCCCCCCACAGACAGTGACTTCATCTACGATTTAGCAGAACTAACCCTCCACCTGAAATTCCTGCTGAAGTCAGCTTGAGCTTAGAATGACACAGGGAAGCTGCCCTCTAAATTTCTTCCTGATGAGTGAGGACAGGAGGATGGATGGATAGATGAAGAAAATGGCAGAAATAGAAATGGAAGAAAACCAGGTATCAATAGGGTGGTTGAAGAGAATAAAATGCTAGTGAGGTGTGAATCCTGTCTGCTCCCCTAAAAATTCATCTTCTTCTGAATTCTGCTACTTTGCTTTTCATCTTATGCCTGGTTTATAATCCCCCTCAGGCTTTGCTTCTCTCATTCCACTCCCTGGATGATCCTGTCTCTGCTGCAACACCCACATTCTGTCCTGCTGTTCTGCAAGCTCATCTTGCCTCTGAGTTCTATGCCTTTTCATCCTTTCTCTGTACTCTTTTAATTCCTCAAAATTCTTAAAATTACTTTCTGTCTTCTTCCATTTCCTGAATACTTCACTGTCCTTCCCATCTATCTGGCTCATACTTTAGTTTAGGCTCCTTCTCCTCTTCCATATCCAGCCCCAGACTCTTCCTGCAGCTTCCATTCTTCTCTACTATCTAAGATCTCCAAGACCTGATCTCACCACCTTCCCTTCCAGCCTTTTTTGCCATTATCAGAACCCCAATTCCACCCACAAATCTCATCTTGCTCCAGCTCACTGGGCCCTGCTTCCCTCGGCTCTCTTCAAGTCTTTTCCTGGTGCAAGGCCAGCCAGGACATTTAGTAGTTCACATTGAGAAGCATCCACTTCATCAATCTCAAAAGGATGTTGACAAAGGCTTCTCAAACGATAAGTGAGTCACTGCTTCTCTGCCGCTACTTTATCCCTACCTACTCTAAGACAGCTCATTTAACAACCAAGCAGCCCTACTAGGGGATTTGCTCTACTGACACCATGGAGCAGTCAGGCACAACCAACAGACAAAGAAGGTATTATGATGGTAATATCAGCTCAATACAGCATTTTGCAGCTCTTTTTTTTCCCTTTTGGCTTAGAAACCCCATATGTTTTAATAGCCTTGAATGCTCCCTGTGCTTTGTTTGTCTTGATTCATCTCAAAGCCCCTCTAGCTGAACTGTAAACTTTGTGCTTCAACAAACCACACTAAGTGGGGTTTACTAAAAGCCAATTCTGCTTAAACTTTCAAAACGCTACAGCAGCTATGAGGGATCTTGCACAAACTGAGTCAACAGACTCTGAATTTTATGGTAGGATAAAGACAACAAGCCAAAGACACCAGCAAAAGCAGGCAGTATGCCAATGTAAACCATGAAGGATGTCTGGAGGACTTGCTGTCTATATCCAAAATGAGAATTCACAACTTAAAAAAACCTTCAATCTGGCCAAAATATCCTAATACAGTGGATTAAAATGGACCACTTCTGTGTGGTGCTCTAACAGCACTGCTATGTTGTGTCTGTTCAACCAAGAAGTTTCACCCAGTTGTGCTCTGCTTGGGTACAAATACAGGTTTTACCTGCTCAAAGTGAGGAGGAGAAGCTGGTGCCTGCAGCAGGTAACACCAACAACTACTATGTCAACACTCAGGATGATGAATTTCCATACTGGTTGAAAGAGGATCAGTAATTTCAGACTTCCACACTGTGGTTTTGCTGGGCTGCAAGAAAAGCATTCTTTTCATGTGACAAGTGCAACAAACTGAATTTGCCAAACTCTGATGTCCTGGTTTTGCATGGAGCTTTGAGATGCTGTTTTTCTAGCAGTTAGGATCAAGATGAACCACTGACTGCTGGAGGATGCATCTTTCCTGAGTGCCTATCATGCTGCTCCTTATCTCCTATTGTCTCCCCAGCCAAGACCTCTTCCACTTTTCATGAAGCTCTGATGATGTGGAGTGCCAATGCAGATGTAGCCAGCTTCCAGTTTGGAAACAGAGCTCATTTTCAGATCATAGGATCATTCTGCTTGGAAAAGGACCTTTAAGATCATTAAGTCCAACCACTAACCCAGCACTGTTCTCCTGTTTTCCCACATGAGGAAGGGTTCATCCACCCTGTCTCTTCCTCCTCCCTCTGAAACCTTTTTTTTTTTTGAGCGTGTGTGTGCCAGAAAATAAGCTTTAAGCA
>VWYK01040886.1:0-59792 GCA_013399775.1 Semnornis frantzii | reverse complement strand
CTGCAGAGCCTTCCTACCCTTCATGTTTTTGTCACTGCTTTAAAGACAAAATATAAACGGCAGTAAACAAAGGGAAGGAGTAAATTGGACCAAGCTCGACAAGCAGGAGGATGACAACACAAACACTCAGGTGTAAATTTTGGGGTGGAGAAGAGGGAAGTGAATCCACTCCTCAGTGTGAACTTGAGCCCTCCAACAAGTCCAACAAGACTCAGTCTCTCCAGTGTCATTTGGCTACAGTCATTGCTAAGGTCTGATCAGACTTGGAAACCTCTACAGCACTTTGTCTTCATCTCGTGAAGCAGAGACAAAGTTACCAGAGCTAACGTGGTGTGGACAATTAGCTGAGCAATGTCCCACACCAGAGTGGTTTTGAGGCTGGAAAACAAACTCGGAGCCCTCTAGCAGCAGTGACTTGTAGGCTTCTATCTCTTCTACCTTGAGTCCTTCTACCTGCTCAGAGGGAAAAACATCTCTGAACATCTTGTTCTTCCCTGAAGGGGTTCCCAAAGCCTCAGCAGGGCAGGGCAGAGGGCCAGGAGAACCTCTCTGACCTGCTCACCACAGCCCTTCTGATCCACCCCAGGCTGTTCTTGGCCTTCTTGGCCACAAGGGCACCTTGCTGGCTCTTGGGCACCCTTCTGCCCACCAGCACGCCTGGGTCCCTTTCCCCTTTACTGCTCTTCAGCAGCTCAGCCCCAGCCTATCCTGGTCCATGGGGCAGTGCTTTCCCAGCTGCCAGCCTCTACCCTTGGCCTTGCTGGATCTCATTCGGTTTCTCCCCAGTCAGCTGCAGTGCAGCACAGTGGTAGGGTCTCACCTGAGGGTGATGGGGATGAGCCTGCCCTGGCTGATGGACTGGTTGAGGGACACAGTCAGGATGTTCTGGGAGCTCCCACAGCTGAGCCGAGCTGTTGGCCTGCCCTCCACCAGGTACAAGTGCAGGAACTGCTCTGCAGAACCCCTTGCACCAGCTGGGGAAACAAAAACTGGAGACAGTCACACAGAGAGAAGTGCAGAACCTCCCACCCCAGTGCTCCACCACTCCTGCACAGTGCAGCACTGGTCACTGGCAGCCCAGAGGCAGTTGTGTGCTGGTTGCAGCCAGAGCAGGGAGAGCAGCAGCACAGGGAAGGGATTCTGTGCCTCTGCTCTGACCTCACCTGCAGCACTGCCTCCAGCTCTGGGGAACCCAGCACAGGGAGGACCTGGAGCTGCTGGAGCAGGTCCAGAGAATGCCACAAAGATGCTCAGAGGGTTGGAGAACCTCTGCTATAGGGACAGGCTGGGAGAGTTGTGGCAGTTCAGCCTGGGGAAGGCTCCAGGGAGACCTCAGAGCAGCCTGCCAGTACCTGAAGGGGCTGCAGGAGAGCTGGGGAGGGACTTTGGACAAGGGCTGGGAGTGACAGGATGAGAGCAACAGCTTGGAGCTGGGAGAGGGGAGAGTGAGAGTGGAGATGAGGAAGAAACTCCTGGCAGTGAGGGTGGGGAGAGCCTGGCACAGGCTGCCCAGGGAGGCTGTGGCTGTCCCCTCGCTGGAGGTGTCCAAGGCCAGGCTGGATGAGGCCTTGAGCAGCCTGCGCTGGTGGGAGGTGTCCCTGCCCATGGCAGGGGTTGGCACTGGATGGTCTTGGAGGTGCCTTCCAGCCCAACCCATGCTGTGACCCCATGACCTTTGAGGTCCCTTCCAGCCCAACCCATCCCAGGGTTCCATGATTTGTACTTCAGAGCTGCAGCTCTCCCAGCTGTGCTCCTGTGCCTGCCACACTCTGTCCCAGCAGGAAGCAGCACTCTGCAGCTTTTCTTTTTTGCTCAACCAGTCATAAATGAAAGAACTTTCCAGAGGCACAGAAGGAGCAAAGGCTCCAATCTCATCATGCATCAGGATCCCAAGAAGGCTTCCCCTGGGTTTTGCTGCCAGCTGGGCGGTGGCAGTGGGCACAGGCTGCAGGGGCAGCTGCAGGAGCTCAGCGAGCAGAGCCCTGGGTACTCACTGTAGAGAACGGTGCCAGCTGCGGCTGTGGTGCTGACTGTCAGGTGCAGAGTGGTGACTGTGCCCAGGCCCTGCCCTGCTGCAGCCCTGCCCCCAGCTCCGGGGCTCAGGGAAGGTAGCTCCAGGTAAGAATTTCCAGTGAAGGATGGGAAAAAAAGTGCTGTATCTGGAATGAATGAAAGGAGTTCACTTCAGTGGCTTGCCACAGAGGCACCCTCCGGGGCATGGGAGAGGACCTCTGCAGAGCAGGAGTCAGACACAGCTGCCAGCTGAAAGAAGCTGACCTGAGGTCAGGGCTGGCCTCCAGAGCAGCAAGGGACAGCAGAAGAGGAGATGGCCTCAGGCTGCAGCGGGGCAGGGCTGGGTTGAACTTTACAAGAAAAACTCCACGGCTGAAAGGGTTCTCAGAGCCTGGCGCAGGCTGCCCAGGGAGGTGCTGAATGCCCACCCCTGGAGGTGTCGCACCAGAGGCAGAGCTGTGGTGCTGAGGGCTTAGCCCTAGCCTGGCAGAGTCAGAGACTGGTTGGGCTGGAGGAGCTGGAAGGGCTCCTCCCAGCGAAGGGCTCGGTGCTGCTAGCAGAAGGAACTGCTGATCTGCAGCTGCCGGCAGGAAGCTCTGCAGCGAGCTCCCTTCTGTGCCGCCCCGCAGGCAGGGACCAGAGGCAGCAGCTCCCAGGCTCCTGCACTTGAGCTGCTCCTTACCGTGCCCTCAGCTAAGACCTGCTAATGAGGGCAACTGAGGAGCCTGCTCGGCACCTTCCGGAGCAGGGTGCGACACTGCACTTACATCAGCGTGCAAACGAGGAGCAAGTTTTACAACCCTAAACGGGGGGAGGGAACATTAAGCAGCAGAGCCACACTCGACTGCATCTCTGGAAGGAAGCCTTTGGCTCCCTGCTTCCAGAAGGCAGCAAATGCAGATTTCTAGGGAACAGTCTTGTTAGCTCTGACTTGAACTGGGGGAAACAGAAGCAGGAAGCGAAGAGCTGAGAAGCTGCTGCTGGGGTGCCAGGAGGCTGCCATTGCTGCCCTGGGTTAACAAAGCTCCACACAGGAACAGCCTCCAAAGCTCCAAAGGGTCACACAGTCTCCACAGCCTCACTGGGCAGCCTCAGAGGGCACCACTTGCTGAACCTGCCCTCGAGTTTGCAGCAGCGGCTGGGATGGTGCCCAGTGAGTGGGCTGGCAGCCAGGGCTCAGAGGTGAGAGCCTCCAGTACCTGTCTGGCAGAAGCGGCCACTGAAGTGCAGGGGACAGTGACACTCAAAGGAGCTGGCCCCCGTGGGCAGAGACAGGGCCTGACAAGTCCCTCCATTGTGGCACATGCCCTCCTGGCACACAGAGGGCGATAGGGAGGGCATCGGAGAGGGCACGGCAGGCTCGGGCAAGCCAGGCACGTCAGGAGAAACCAAAGGGAGTGCTGCTGGCTGAGGGCTGGGTACAGGAGTCCTGAAAGGAGAGAGAAGAAGAAATCAGAACTGCTGAACAAGTAACCATGAGACCTAACTGCCAGAAGTGACCTCTCACAGAATGCAGGGGTTGGAAGAGCCTCCAGAGATTCAGCCCAACCCCCTGCCAGAGCAGGGGCACCCAGGGCAGGGCACACAGAACACATTCAGGTGGGTCTGCCAGGTGAGCCCCCAGAGAAGGAGCCTCCAGCACCTCTCTGGGTAGCCTGCTCCAGGCCTCCAGCACCCTTCAGTTACAGAAGTTCCTCCCTGTGTTCAGGTGGAGCTTCTGATGTTGCAGTTTGTGCCCACTGCCCCTTGTCCTGGCACTGGGCATCACTGAACAGAGCCTGGCCCCATCCTCCTGCCCCCGGCCTTGCAGCAATGCTCAGCACTGCTCAGACCCCCTCAGGCTGCTCTTCTCCTGGGTAGGCATCCTCAGTTCCCAGCCTCTCCTCCTCCCAGAGACGTTTTGTCTCTGTAATGGTCTCCAGAGCCAGACCTGCAAGCCCAGCAGGCTCCTTACCAGCCCCAGGCACTACCAGGCCATGCCTGCAGAGGCCCTCTGACATTTCTCCATGAAGCAGCTTGATGAGCCCTGGGGAGTCCCAGTACTGTGGCACCATCTCCACTGCCTCTGACTCTTGGGACTCCATGCCCTTAAGGCTTTCTTCCCGAAGGACTGGGCTGACCCTCACCTGAGAGGAGTCAGATAGGAGCTCTGGATTCTCAGCTGCTCAGTGAAGTGCTCTGTGCTGGGCAGGAGCTGCTTCAGCTGCACCTTTCTGGGGTGGGAAGGAGTTTGTGTGCTCTGAGGCTCTCCTTAAGTCATGATAAAATGTTATTCTAAGTCAACATTTTAAGGTTTGCTGCCTAAATGAAGATTTATATTTTTTCTTCAGTAGCATTATCAGGGATGGCAAAATGTCAAAAGCTAAGGAGAGGGCTGGAGCAGCTCTGCTGTGAGCACAGCTGAGGGAGCTGGGGGGGTGCAGCCTGCAGGGGAGAAGGCTCCAGGGGCACCTCAGAGCTGCTGCCAGTGCCTGAAGGGAGCCTGCAGGAACGCTGCAGAGGGACTTGTGCTGAGGGGGTCTGAGCCAGGCCAAGGGGCAATGGTTTGGAGCTGAGGCAGAGCAGGCTGAGCGTGGAGCTGAGCAAGAAGTTGTGCAGTGTGAGGGTGTTGAGAGCCTGGCGCAGGCTGCCCAGGGAGGCTGTGGAGGCCCCATCCCTGGAGGTGTTCCAGCCAGGTGTGGACATGGTAGGGCTGATGGCTGACTCAGTGTCAGAGGTCTCCTGCACCCTCAGTGGTCCCAAGACCCTCACAGCAGGGTGGCACAGAGATGCAGACGTGGCCAGCACAGGAGTCTCAGCTGCAGAGAGCTGCTGTCTGTCAGCTCATCTTCATTCCAGAGCACATTCCCAAGCACACCTCAGTGCTGGGGACAGCCTTGGCCTGCACAAACATCCTCAGCACCATTTAGTCACCACTCACCTGCCACTTCATGAATACACTGCTGCCTTCCCACCCAGTGCAGAAGGAAGAAGGTTGGAGAGAGGACAGCACTGCCAGCAGCGAGAGCTGCTGCTGGGCTCTTCCTCCAGGGGATTTCACAAAGCAGCAGATAGTGAAAATAACAGGACCTGATCTGCACTCTTCCACGAGGAAAAGAGGATTCTGTGGTGAGTAAAGCATGTGGCACAGATGGCATCACCAACAACAGCCCAGGGTGGGCCTGGCTGCTGGGGTTTTCTTAAGTGGCATGATCAGAGAATGACAGAACTGGTTGGGTGGGAAAAGCCCTCTGAGAGCACCCAGCCCAACATCAGCCCAGCCCCACCATGGCCACTGAACCCCAAGTGCCATGGCCACACCTGTCTGGAACCCCTCCAGGGAGGGGGACTCCACCAGCTCCCTGGGCAGCCCTGGGGACTTGTCTCAGTGGCCCTGGTGGGGTTGGGTTGCTGGTTGGACTGGATGGTTTTGGAGGGATCCCCAACCCAAAAAGAACTGTGGCTCTGTGCTTGTCACTTTGTTTTCTCTGTAACCACTGCTGAAATTCTCTACAATGGTCAGGGCAGGAAGAAAGCAAAATCAACACAAACATTCCCTTCCAATTAAAGAAAGCTCCAGGTGGACTCTACCTGCATCTGTCCACATTGTGTCTCCCCACAGCACTGGAGAAGCTGAAAGGTCCCAAGCTGTTGACTTGTGCCAGCTGTATGCAGCCAGTGAAATTGGAGACAGGGGCAGGCCTCTGCAAGAGGGAAGATGCACAGAGTTGGTTTGCTTCTTGGTACTGTGAGCAGGTGAAAAATAACCACAAAGTCACAAGTGGTAGGGGCTGGAAGGGACCTCTGGAGATCACCCAGTCCAAGCCATGCCAGAGCAGGGGCACCCAGGGCAGGGCACCCAGGAACACATCCAGGAGGGCTTGGAAGCCTCCAGAGCAGGAGACTCCACAGCCTCTCTGGGCAGCCTGCTCCAGGCCTCCAGCACCCTCACACCAAAGAAGGCTCTCTTGAAGTTCAAGTGAAGCCTCCTGGGTTCCTTCTGAGCCCTGAGACTCTGTGGTAGCTGCAGAGGCTGAAAGCATGCAGAGAAGGAGTGGTCTGGGGGTTACCTGGGAGGGGTGAGCAAGGGCCTCTGCAGGCTGCAAGCTCCTCACCCCTCCTTGCTGCGCAGCATGGACATGAGCTGAGTGAACCCAGCAGTGCTGTAGCCTGAGTGATCACCTGGAGACCACCCAGCCCAGTCCCCTGCTCGAGCAGGGTCACCTGAAGCAAACCACTCAGGAACACATCCAGGAGGGTTCTGAACACCTGTGGAGATGGAGCCTGCGCAGCCTCCCTGGGCAGCCTGTTCCAAATGCCAGTACCCAGACAAGAACCAGGTTCAGACTGATCAGAATGAACTCACCTGTGCTACTGCGTGGTGCCAGGGCAAGCCCCCAACAAAGATGGGCCCCGTGCCAAGCCAGGAGGAAGTGCTCAGGACGTGCTGAGATCTCCTCTCTTCTGCCGGCAGTCTGTGGACTGCCAGCTCTGCTTCACAGGGCGCCAGGCTCTGCCTGCAGGGGTGGAAGGCAGCCACCAAGTCACACCAACAACAGCTTAGATTGCTCTGCAGCTGGCACATTAACTAGCCTGGGACTAGAGCAAGGGGGGAAGCAGATCCAGCAAGAGTTGGGTTGATGTGAAATGACCATGGATGTAAAAGCGGCTGGCATGGCTCTGGGGTCTGAGCATCTCATCAACCTCAGCAGGGCAATCACTGAGCCCTCCCCAGCACCCCACAACTGCTGCACAAGGAAGAGATCATTGGACAGTAACAAGAGAGCTTCATAATTGGGCAGAAACCACTCACTGGCCTCAGTTTAAAGATCCCTCTTTTTCACCACCAAAAAAGCCCCAAAACAACCCAGCAGAGCTTAACCTGAATGGCATCTGAGAGAGAAACACAAAATGTTAGGGCCTGGAAGGGACCTCTGGAGATGACCCAGTCCAACCCTCCTGCCAAGGCAGGGGCAGCTGGGGCAGGGCACACAGGAACACATCCAGGAGTATCCAGAAAGTCTCCAGAGAAGGAGAGCCCAGGGGCACAATCCCTGCCCTGCTCCTGCTGCCCACACCAGTGCTGCTCCAGCCCAGGCTGCTGGTGCCCTTCTCGGCCACCTGGGCACCCCCTGGCTCATTTCCAGCTGCTGTCACCCAGCACCCCCAGGCCCTTCTCTGCTGGGCACTTTCCAGCCACTCTGCCCCAGGCTGGAGCCTTCCTGGGGTTGCTGTGCCCCAAGAGCAGGACCCAGCACTTGGCCTTGCTGGACCTCAGCCCACTGGACCTCAGCCTGGCCAGGCCCCTCAGCACAGCCTTCCTGCCCTCCAGCAGATCACCTGCCACCCAAGTCAGTGCCATCTGCACACTGGCTGAGGGTACCTCCATCTCCCCATCTGGAAAATTGGCAAAGATCTTGAATGACAAAGATAGTGATAAAGGTACTGAAGAGAATGGGTCCCAAAGCAGCACAGCTCCTAAGGCTGCTGAGAGGAGGCTGCAGTGAGCCTGCAGATGGGTTCCAGCCCCTGCCCACTCCCTGTGAAGGACTTTCCTCTGCCATCCAATGTGGTGTTGCCCTCAGGGGCTTCACTCAGACAGAAAATGTCCCAGCTAGGTTCACAGTCATTAACTTCTCACTCTGCAGCAAGCTGCAGCATCTGAGGCTCCTCACACCTGCTGCTGCTGACTGTGCCCTGCCGAGACCAGGCAAGAGCAGCTCCATGGTGCAGATAACTGAGAAGACAACAACAGATCAGTTCTCTTCTCATTCCTCCTGACAGCAGCCTCCTATTGCCTGGACCTGCAGCTGAGCTCTGCTCATAGCAAATGATTGAGGCAAATAAAGAAGAACAGAGCTCAAGACAAGGCATGATGGAAATGTTTCAACACCACAGGGGAGGAAGCCACCCAACCTCTGCCTGATGCCCTGGGGAGTACTCTGCTGCTCCTCACACGGCTTACAGCTGCATCACTAAATGCAGCTCAGAGAGTTGCTTGGGCTGGAGAAGGCCTCCAAGGTCACCCAGCCCAGCCAGCAAGCCAACCCCACTATGGCCACCAAACCCTGGCCCCAAGTGCCATGGGCACAGCTGTCTGGAACACCTCCAGGCATGGGGACTCTACCACCTCCCTGGGCAGCCTCTGCCAGTCCCTGACCACTCTGGCACCAAAGATATTTCTTTTGATGTCCAACCTAAGCCTCCTCTGGTGCAGCCTGAACCATTTCTTCTCACCCTCTAACTTGTCTCTACAGACAGGAGCCCAACCCCAGCTCCCTGTGGCCTCCTCCCAGGGAGCTGCAGAGAGCAATGAGCTCTGCCCTCAGCCTCCTCTGCCCCATCCTGAGCACCCCCAGCTCCCTCAGCTGCTCCTCCCCAGCCCTGTGCTCCAGACCCACACCATCAGTGCATTTCCAGTGCCCAGCCTAGGCACAGAGCAGCTGCTTCCTGGCATTGCTGCTGTTACCTGTCCTGATGGCTTGCACTGAGCTGCTGTGGCAGTGCTGCCATGGGGGCTCCTCTCCAGCATCTCCAATGTCATTACTTTGACTTTTGAGTCTCCATCTCTGGAAACATTCAAGCCCCAGCTGGATGTGCTCTGGGAGCCCTGCCCTGGGTGCCCCTGCTCTGGCAGAGGGATTGGCCTGGGTGATCTCTGGAGGTCTCTTCCAAGCCCTCCCACTGCATGACTCTCTGATTCCTCCCAGGAAGCCTCACCATTTATTCTGAACACTTGACCCCCACATGGCATTATCCATTAAGGTACATTGAATTTATCAACTATTTATGAGATAAAGTAATGAGTAAAATCAGTCACAGCAGGGGATTCTATCAGGGAAGGTCCTCTCCTGCTCCTCTCTCAAAGGATTACATCCAAATTAATTCTCTCCAAGCAGCTACTGCAGCTCACAAGAATGAGCTGGAGAAGACAAAGATGGATTCTGCCCAGGCAGGTATCAGCTGCACTTTGCTGTTCTTCATAATTCAAATTTGGGCTTAACCTCAGAGTTCACAAATCAGACTCTGCCTTGACTGCCTCACTGCAACCCAGGACAGCCACTCCTGCAGCACTGCCATGCTCTGCTGGTGGGCAGAAACCAGCACTGGTGTAGGCAGCAGGAGCAGGCCAGGGACTGTGCCCATGGGCTGGGCACTGGGGAGGGCACAGCCTGAGTGCTGGGTGCAGCTCTGGGCCCTCCCTGCCAGAAGGACACTGAGGGGCTGGAGCAGATCCAGAGAAGGGCACAAAGCTGGGGAAGGGTCTGGAGAGCAGGGCTGGGGAGGAGCAGCTGCGGGAGCTGGGGGTGCTCAGTGTGGAGCAGAGGAGGCTGAGGGCAGAGCTCATTGCTCTCTGCAGCTCCCTGGCAGGAGGCGGCAGGGAGCTGGGCTTGGGCACTGCTGCCTGCTCTCATGGGAGAGGAGAGGAAATTGCCTGGGATGGTGCCAGGGCAGGGTTAGGTTGAAGAGGAGGAAAAATGTCTTTGGTGCCAGAGTGGTCAGGGCCTGGCAGAGGCTGCCCAGGGAGGTGTTGCAGCCAGGTGTGCCCATGGCACCTGGGGACTGCACCCCTCAGCCTCCTTTGCTGCACACTGAGCACCCCCAGCTCCCTCAGATGTTCCTCCCAGCCCTGAGCTCCAGACCCTTCCCCAGCTCTGTGCCCTTCTCTGGACCTGCTCCAGCTCCTCAATTCTCTTTCTCCCAATTTAGACTCAAAATGAGTGCTGGGGATGCAGCCTGGATTGGTTTTCACTCCAGCTCCTGCAGTTGGTTTGTTGCTGATTTATAGATTGAAGTTATTTTCTGCCTGATGGAGTTGGGGATGTTTTTGTTATCTCCAGGACCTTAAATCATCCTTAAGAGAAGGGCCAGAGGGGCACACTGAGTTCTTACAGATTACATGAGCTAACAGACTACAGCTTCATGCTTCAGTCCTCAGCCCTGTTGAGTCACTCAGCCTCTCTGGCACTTCCTGGTTTGCTGCCTCAGCTGTCCTGAGTGCACAGGCAGAGCCCTTTGTTGCTTCCTCACCATTCATACAGGAGCTACTCAAAGCCTTTGCCATCTTTGCTCTTTGATGGCACAGCCCAGTTGTATTTTGTCTGCTTAGACACTGAGGGGGAGTCAGCACCAGAGACACCAACACAGCTCTGGGTGGTACTTGTGAAGACTTCAGACAATCTCAGGTTCCTCACGAAGACAACTGTTGGAGTGGGAAAAGCCCTTTGAGCCCCACACTTCTCTAGCACTGCCAGGCTGGGGCTGAGCCATGGCCCTCAGCACCACAGCTCTGCCTTGGGAAACACCTCCAGGGTGGGCATTCAGCCCCGCCCTGGGCAGCCTGTGCCAGGCTGGCAGAACTCTTTCAGGGAGGAAGGTCAAGGCAGGTTCTCCTCCCCCTCTACTCCACAGTTCTGAGGCCACACCAGCAGCAGTGTGCCCAGTGCTGGGCTCCCAGTTCAGCAGAGACAGGGAACTACTGGAGAGAGCCCAGGGGAGGCTGTGAGGGTGAGTGGGCGACAGGCACATCTCTGTTGTGAGGAAAGGCTGAGAGCCTGGGGAGGAGAAGGCTGAGAGGGGACCTGCTCAGTGTCTGTGAGGAGGTGAGGGGTGGGGGGCAAGAAGCAGGGGCCAGGCTCTGCTCAGGGGTGTCCTGGGATAGGACAAGGGACAGTGGACACCAACTGCAACCCAGGAGGTTGCAGCTCAGCATGAGGAGAAAGTTGTTTGGTGTGAGGGTGCCCAGAGAGGCTGTGGAGTCTCCTGCTCTGGAAGCTTCCAAGCCCACCTGGAGGTGTTGCTGGGTGCCCTGCCCTGGGTGCCCCTGCTCAGGGATGTGTGTGCCTCCGCCTCGGTGTCCCTGCTCTGGCAGGGGGTTGGACTGGGTGATCTCCAGAGGTCCCTTCCAGCCCCCATGCAGTGATTCTGAACAACAGGACCACGGCAAGCAGCAGCAGCAGCCCCTCACCTGATGTGCACCTCGTACCAGTGCCCCTCGGCCACGCCAGTAGCTGCAGTGACACTTCTGAGCTCTGCTGCCTCATCACAGAGGAACTGATACTGCAGAGTGGGGAACAGCTTTTGTTAGAGCTCCTGACAACTTGGCACAGGCTTGGGAACTCGAATTTAAAAACAATGAGAGGATCCCTAAGTCCTGAGTGATGTCACCTGCAGGAAACCTATTCCAGAATGGCTCAGGTTGGGAGGCAGCTCAGAGCCCATCCCCTCCACCCTCCCCACCCTGCCCAGGGACACCTCTCAACCAGACTCAGCTGCTCAGGGCCTCACTCAGCCTGGCCTTGAACAGCCCCAGGCAAGAGGCAGCCACAGCCTCCCTGGGCAGCCTGTGCCAGGCTCTCACCACCCTCACACTGCACAACTTCTTCCTCAGCTCCACTCTCAGCCTGCTCTGCCTCAGCTCCAAACCATTGCCCCTTGGCCTGGCTCAGACCCCCTCAGCACAAGTCCCTCTGCAGCCTTCCTGCAGGCTCCCTTCAGGCACTGGCAGCAGCTCTGAGGTCCCCCTAGAGCCTTCTCCTTTGCAGGCTGCACCCCCCCAGCCCCCTCAGCTCTGCTCACAGCAGAGCTGCTCTAGCCCTTGGCTCATGTCCCTCAAGGCTCTACACAGCTTCATCTGGTAAATCCTGCACCAGGAGACAGAAAGGAGACACTGAAATGTTCTCCACATCCCAATCTTGCCTGCCTTCAGGGGCAGAGTTTGCTGCTTACCTGCAGGGTGCTGTGCTGGATGAAGAGCTGCATTGACAACTGTCCTCTTCCTCCTGGGCTCTGTGCAACATACAGCAGGAGGCCCTGGGGGCTGTGGGTGATGAATTCCATGTGGATGAAGTTTTCCATGCTCAGCTGCCAGCCCTGGAGCTGCAGGTAGGAGTCCCCATGGTAGTGAGCATGGCTGAAGTCTGGGGAGAGATGTGCAGAGCTCTCAGCACAGACCCTTTGGCTGCTGCCCTCACTGCTCCCTGCCCTGCTCAGGGCCAAAGGGGCAGGATCAGACTCACAGAACAGCCTGGCTTGAGAGGGACCTCAGTGCCAGCCCCTGCCAGGGGCAGGGACACCTCCCACCTGCAAAGGTTGCTCAGGGCCTCATCCAGCCTGTCCTTGAACACCTTCAGGGAGGGGACAGCCACAGCAGAACGTCAGGGGCTGGAAGTGACCTCTGGAGGTCATCGAGTCCAACCCCTCTGCCAGAGCAGGACCACCCAGGGTCATACAGGGGACACATCCAGGTGAGCCTGGAAGCTCTGCAGAGCAGGAGACTCCTCAGCCTCCCTGGGCAGCCTGCTGCAGGCCTCCAGCACCCCACACCAAACCAGTTACTCCTGGCTTCCAGTCTGTGTCCCTTGACCTGCCCTGGGCAGCACTGGAAGGAGCCTGGCAGCATTCAGTTGCTCCCCACCCTTTAGCTCTGGCTGAGCACTGACCAGATCCCTTCTCAGCCTTCTCCAGGCTCTCAGCCTCTGCTCCTCAGAGATGCTTACACAGGACTGACAGAAATGTGAGCTCCCAAAGCAGGAGTGCAGATTGCTGAAGAGGACAGGACCACTGGACAGGGCACCTGAGCATTTGTGTGGCTTTGTTCTCTCTGCAAGGGGCTCATGAAGCCCTTCTGCTGCTGCTATTCCCTGCTCCATGAAGCCCACCAGGAACTCCACCAGGAACCAGGAGTGTGCAGAAACTGAGAAGATCTGCAGAGGAGCTTGCCCAAGGGGACAGAAGGAACCACAGGATGGCTGGAGTTGGGCAAGCCCTCCAAGGGTATCCAGCCCAACAGCAACCCAACCCCACCGTGCCCACTGAACCCCGGCCCTAGGGGCCATGGCCACACCTGCCTGGAACACCTCCAGCCATGGGGACTCCACCCCCTCCCTGGGCAGCCTCTGCCAGTGCCTTTTGTTTTCTCTGAGGCACTAAGTGAAACCTAAACAAGCTCCAGGGCTGAAAATGCTTCAGACTAAAGCCAGGCTACGTAGAACACTGCAGAGTACACAGGGGAGGGTTTTATGATCTTCTTCCACCTGACTGCAGCAGATGAGTAAGGCTGAGGTAACCACTCGATTTAAGTGTCTGTGGAGAACAGCATGGAAATAAAGCAAGCCACAGAATAAAGGCAGCTAAGCCTAGAGGTGTTTCCAGTTCTCAGGCACAGAGCCCTGGGATGTGGGGGCTGGAATGGACCTCTGCAGACCCCAACGCAGACACAAGAGGGACAGGGACCCACGGGAGCAGAGCCCTGGAGATGGGCAGAGGCTGGAGCAGCTCTGATGTGGGGGCAGGCTGGGAGAGCTGTGGCAGTTCAGCCTGGAGAAGAGAAGGCTGCAGGGAGACCTCAGAGCAGCCTGCCAGTACCTGAAGGGGCTGCAGGAGAGCTGGGGAGGGACTTTGGACAAGGGCTGGGAGTGGCAGGATGAGAGCGACGGCTTGGAGCTGGGAGAGGGGAGAGTGAGAGGGGAGAGGAGGAAGAAATTCCTGACAGTGAGAGTGGGGAGAGCCTGGCACAGGCTGCCCAGGGAGGCTGTGGATGCCCCGTCCCAGAGGTGTCCAAGGCCAGGCTGGATGAGGCCTTGAGCAACCTGTGCTGGGGGAGGTGTCCCTGCCCATGGCAGGGGTTGGCACTGGGTGGTCTTGGAGGTGCTTTCCAGCCCAGCCCATGCTGTGACTGTGAGGAAGAAGCTCTGGCAGCTGCAGCTCTCAGTTCCTTGCTTACCTTGGGCCTCCTCTCCCGCAGCAACGCCAGGAGAAGCCTCTTCAGACAGAAGATGCACAGGCAGGGCTGGGGGAAGGTCAGTGTCCAGACCCTCAGCCCCCCAGGTGGCAGCTGGCTTGCTGTGTGTGGGGGCAGGCAGACAGCTGATGCTGTTGAGCCCATCCACGCAGAGGAAGCCAGGGGAGCAGGAGTGCAGCAGGCAGTCGTCGTAGTTCAGCTCACAGCTCCGGCCCTGCGAGACAGACAAGAGCCAGGGAGAGCTCACCCAAGGCCAAGGGCACCTCCTGGCCAGGCTGGGGCAGATGAGGGCTTGCTCTGGGGCTAAAAGGTCCTCTGGTTCTCCTAGGGTGTCCAGACATCTGACAGCAAATCTAAGCAGGTCAAAAAGGTCAATGAACTCACCAACAGTTGCTCCACAGTTAGAATCAATGGTTGGGGCTGCAAGGACCTGAAAGACCTAATCCCACCCTACCCATGGGACACCCCCACCAGACCAGGTCAAAGATGTCCCTCTTATAGATTTGAAACCTGGGCTGTGTTTGGCTCACTTCTACAGATTATCAACAAAACCAATTTCCTCATGGATCTGCCCCTGCAAACTATCAGAGACAGCCCTGGTAGCACCCACAGCAGCTGGAGTCTCCTTTGATGGACTTGTGGGGCTTGGAAAGGACCTTCAAGATCATTGAGTCCAACCATTCTCTGACTCTCCTGACTTCACTGCAGAGAATCTCAAAGATAAAACCAAACCTTAGTTGGATTCATTTCCTCCTGGCTCACACAGCACTTGGGGCACAGCAGCCCCAGGAAGGCTCCAGGCTGGGGGCAGAGTGGCTGGAAAGTGCCCAGCAGAGAAGGCTCTGGGGGTGCTGGGTGACAGCAGCTGGAGATGAGCCAAGGGGTGCCCAGGTGGCCAAGAAGGGCACCAGCAGCCTGGGCTGGAGCAGCACTGGTGTGGGCAACAGGAGCAGGGCAGGGATTGTCCCCCTGGGCTGGGCGCAGGGGAGGGCACAGCTTGAGTGCTGGGTGCAGTTCTGGGCCCTCCCTGCCAGAAGGACACTGAGGGGCTGGAGCAGATCCAGAGAAGGGCACAGAGGTGGGGAAGGGTCTGGAGAGCAGGGCTGGGGAGGGGCAGCTGAGGGAGCTGGACGTGCTGAGGGCAGAGCTCATTGCTCTCTGCAGCTCCCTGAGAGGAGGCTGCAGGCAGCTGGGGCTGGGCTCTGCTGCTTGCTCTCAGGGGAGAGGAGAGGACTGGCCTAGGATGGTGCCAGGGCAGGGTTAGGTTGGAGAGGAGGAGAAATGTCTTTGGTGCCAGAGTGGTCAGGGACTGGCAGAAGCTGCCCAGGGAGGTGGTGGAGTGCCCATGGCTGGAGGTGTTGCAGCCAGGTGTGCCCATGGCACCTGGGGCCATGGTGGGGCTGGGCTGGTGTTGGACAGGACGACCTTGGAGGCCATTCCCAACCTCACTGATTGTCTGGTGCTGCACTCAGACACCTTCCAAGAGTTCTTTTGGTGTATTAAACAGAAGGTAAAACCCAGGCTTGGAGTGGAGGATCTCTAAGGCCCCTTCCCACCTAAGCCATTCTGTGGTGGGACCAAAACCCAGAGGGTGGAGGATTCAAGGAGTTAGTTGCTTCAGCTTCAGAGCATTTGCCTGCTGTATGGAAGAGTTTGCAGCCTGGGTTATCCCAACTGCTGTGGGACAGACAAGCAGGCACTAGCACTGGGAGGGAGCCATCGACAGTCTGACAAGTTGGATGAGGCCTGTACTAGTGGGAGGTGTCCCTGCCACTAGATGAGCCTTGAGGTCCCTTCCAGCCTTACCATTCTATGATTCTATGATTAAGTGACAAAGACCTCAGGGCCACTTGTGTCCTGTGGTGGCAATTGGGTAAATCTCTGTTTGGGACATTGGAGCTGCTCTTAATGAAGCAGCTGTGGGCCGATGGCCACGGTGGGCCCGGGCTGGAGGTTGGACTTGATGATGCTAAAGGTCTCTTCCCACTGAAACAAGTCCATGAAAGGAAGCAAAGAATGTTACTGGAGTGCTTTGTTTCTGAGAAGGGCCCAGGGGAGCCAGGGAGGTCCAGCAGGGGCTGTTCAGCAGTCCCTCTGTTCAGGGACTGTGGGGAGGAGGAAGGCAGGCAGGCAGCATCTCACCACGAATCCTGGCTTACAAAAGCAGGAATAGCCTAAGGTGGGATCCTTCTGCACACAGATGCCATGGATGCAGGGGTTGGAGAGGCACTCATCGACATCCAGCTCACAGTGGAGCCCTTCCCATCCTGGGGAGAGGGAAAAGCAAAATCAAAACCAAGCCAACCAAACAAAACCTCAAACAAACAACAACAGAAGGGCCAAAAGCTCCCAAAGCAAATGAAACCAGCAACAAAACCCCAACGACCACCCCCACCCCCACAAAGAATGAACAGAGGAACACACACTGTAAAAGCCACCAACAGCACAAAATCCTCCAACCGAAGCAAACAGCAGCAGCAGGGAGACAGGGACCTGCTGGGAGAGGTGCCTGGGGAAGCCATGAAGGTGGCAGAGGGTGGAGCACCTCTGCTGTGGGCACAGGCTGCAGAGCTGGGGCTGCTCAGCCTGGAGAGAAGGCTCCAGGGAGGCCTCAGAGCAGCCTGCCAGTGCCTGAAGAGGACCTAAAGGGCAGCTGGGGAGGGGCTGCCCAGGAGGGGCTGTGGGGACAGGCCAAGGGCAGTGGTTTGGAAGTGGAGCAGGGCAGTGTTAAGTTGGGCAGCAGGAGGGAGCTCTGCACAGGGGTCTGGGCAGAGACTGGCACAGGCTGCCCAGGGAGGTGGTTCAGTCCCCACCCTGGAGACATCCAAGGTCAGAGCTGCTGTGTCCCTGTGCAGCTGCAGCTGGAGGTGTCCCTGGGCCTGTTTGGGAACAAGATGCCCCTGGAGAGTCCCCTCCAGCCCAATGCAGTCTGTGGAGCTGTGTAAATGACATCTTGCTGTGTCTGAGCACACAAACTCCCAGCCAGGAGCAGCTCCCAGCACTGCTGGCTGATGCCAGTCCAAGTGCCTTTGGCCTGACCTTGCAGCATTCACAAATGGGTTCTAGCAAGCATGACAGAATCATTTGGGCCAGAGAAGAGCTTTGAAGATCCAGTGCAGCCCTCAAGCAAACACCACCACGGGCACCAAACCATGTCCCAGAGTGCCATGTCTACATGTTTTGTGAACACCCCCAGGCACTGTGGCTCCAGCACCCCCCTAGCAGCCTGTGCCAGTCTTTGAGATGGCTTTCAGGGAAGATCCTTCTCCTAACACCCAGCCTAAACCTCTGCTGGCTCAGCTGGAGGCCACTTCCTCTGGGCTATCACTAGCAGAAACCAATCCCCTCCTCCTCAGAAGGTCCCTTGGGAGGCCTTCCCCAGGAGCAGCCCCCAGGGCTGCAGTTTACCTGTCTGGCAGTGACAAGTGTAGGCACTGAGGTGATCCTGGCAGGTGGAGCCGTGCAGGCATGGGGAGGAGCTGCACTCATCCAGCTCCAGCTCACAGAACTGCCCAGAGAAGCCAGAGAGGCACCTGAGGAAACAAAGGGGTCCAGCATGCAGCACTGCAGAGCAGCTGAGGGAGCAGAGCTGCAGGCCCAGCAGCACATCTCCTCTCATCTCCTCCTCCCTAACCTGAGGGTGAACTCGTCCAGACTGCACATGGGAACCCATCAGGAAATACACAAGGTTGGAGAGGCCCCCCAGGACCACCCAGTCCAACCACCAGCCCAGCACCACCATGCCCACTGTGCCACATCCTCCAGGGCCAGCTCTGTCTTTCCTGAACAGCTCCAGGAGCAAAGAGGTTGGGAAAGGCCTCTCAGAGCACTGCAGCCTTCCCCTGGCACCTCGGGCAGCACTAAGCCTGCCCTGCAGAGGCAGCAAGCAGAGCTGGGTGATGCCAAAGGCTCCTCCAGCCCAGCCCATGCTGCGAGTCCAGGAAGGTGAGGGTTGGCCTCAGCCTGGGTGCTGCAAGGTCTGTTCCAGCTGCAGTGATGCTGGGAGAGGCAGTGAGCTGCAGCTGAATCCAGTGTGCACTGCAGTGCCCTACTGCTGCTTCTCAGCTCTCACTCACTGCTCTCTGTAAGCACAGGGAGACTTCCTGGGCACCGTGGGCAGCTGCACTTCACTTCTGCCTCACTTTAAGCCTTTTTTTTCTCTTGAGAGATGAACAAACTTGGTTCACTTTTGACAGTAGCTCCAAGGAGAGTTCAGAGGAGAGAAGGGAAGGGAGGAACTTGCTAAGGCAGAGCTGCAGCTGGGGGGAAGCTGCCCTGGCCCAGCACTCAACTTCAGCCACAGAAGCACCCTTGGGGTGGGCTGGAGAGAAAACAATCTGAGGAAAGCTCTCCTGGGAGCCTTCGGTGAGCTCCCTGCTGGCTGCTCACTCGGATTCTCTGCACAGAAACCTGCTACAAAGCACAGCAGGAGGAGCAATCCCCAGAGGCAAGAGTGGGAAGGCTCCTCCGAGCCCTGCACTGCCCACCAGGGGAGGGCAGGGGCACCACGAGGATCCAGGGTGACCCAACACAGCAGCACCAGCCTGGGACTCTGTCACCTCTGGGTCACAGAACCATGGGAAGAGGCCTTTAAGAACACTGGGTCCAACCACAGGGCAATTTCGGTGGGAAAAGACTGTGTAAGACCCTTGGGCCCAGCCACTGTCTGACTCCAGCAGGGCTGGGGCCACACCATGTCCCTCAGCACCTCCTGGGCTGACACACACATGCACAAGGTTCACAGAATCATAGTGGTAGAGGTTGAAGGGAACCTCTGGAGATCCAGCCTAAGGCCCTGCCAACACAGGGCACCCCAGGAGGGGCACCCAGGAACACCTCCAGCTGGGGCTTGAAAGTCTGCAGAGGAGACCCCAGAGCCTCTCTGGGCAGCCTGCTCCAGGGCACTGCACCCTCACACCAAGGAAGAATTTCTCTGTCCCAACCAAGTTTCCATGTGGAGACTGCTCCACAGAGCTCTGTGGCATCAGCAGGTGAAAGGAGTCAGACACAGAACTGCCTGGGCTGGAGAAGGCCTCCAAGAGCATCCAGTCCGACCATCAGCCCAGCCCCACCATGGTCACCAAACCATGGCCCCAGGAGCCATGGGCACACCCTTCTGGAAGCCCTCCAGGCATGGGGACTCCACCACCTCCCTGGGCAGCCTGTGCCAGTGCCTGACTCAGGTGAAGGTGCCAGCAGCAATGCTCCAGGGACCCTGGCTGCTAGTCACTGCTCCCACCAAAGCTCATCATCCCCTGTGGTGTGGAAACCATGGGGCCTCCTTTCTGAGCCTTGTCTCACAGCTGCACAGATTATTCATATGCTCTAGAGGTCACCAGGCTGATGGAAGACACAGAAGGAAAAGGGTAATGATAAAAAAATAGGCTCCAAAAATGAGACACAGAAGAGGCTGAAAGGGTGATGAGATCCAACAGCATCTGCATTAGGGCTGCAGGGGAAAGGAACTTGGCTGACATTTGGGTGCCTGCAGATTTGCTCAGAGGTTGGAGGTTTATGTGCATGGAAGACATTTTACTGGGACTGCAGGTCTGATTGTCCTGGATCAAAATCCTTCACTTAATTACTTGGTAAATCATTAATTAACCACTCTGTAGTCCCTGCTGCAGCAGAGATTCCAGCAGCCCTTAGAAACACAGAGTGGTGGGGTTGGAAGTGACTTCTGCAGATCACCCAGGCCAAGCCTCTGCCAGAGCAGGGCACCCAGGAACACCTCCAGGTGGGGCTTGAATGTCTCCAGAGGAGACTGCACAGCCTCTCTGTGCAGCCTGCCCCAGGCCTCCAGCACCCTCACACCAAACAACTTTCTCCTTAAGTTCAGCTGGGTTCCAGCCTTGCCCCTTTCCTGTCCCTGGGCACCACTGACAGGAGCCCAGCCCCAGCCACACCCCCACCCTTTAGCTCTTGTTGGGCACTGATCAGATCCCCCCTGGGGCTGCTCCTCCCCAGGCTCTCAGCCCCAGGGCTCTCAGCCTTTCCTCACAACAGAGATGTGCCTGTCCCCCACTCACCCTCACAGCCTCCCCTGGGCTCTCCCCAGCAGGTCTCTGTCTCTCCTGAACTGGGCAGCCCAGCACTGGGCACAGGATTGCAGCTGTGGTCCCAGCAGGGCAGAGCAGAGGCAGCAGAACCTCCCTAGCCCTGCTGACCACACTTTTCCTGATGCCCCCCAGGATGCCCTTGGCCCTCTTGGCCACAAGGGCACATTGCTGGCCAACGCAGGACTTGCTGCCCACCAGGGCCCCAAGATCCTTCTCCATGGAGCTGCTTTCCAGCAGGCCAAGCCCTGGTCTGTGCTGGTGCCTGCTGCTGTTCCTCCTCAGATGCAGGAGTTGTCCTCCTGAATTTCCAGACAAACTTTGATGCTTTGCCATCTTCTGGAGATTGCTGAACCCTGTGCAGTTTTCCTTCTGCCCTTTGCATTTTCTGTCTCTGACTTCTGACCACATGCTGTCAGCTTTCCTTCTGAGTGATCCTCAGAGTGCTGGGGGGGAAGATTTGCTACAAGCTTGTCTAAAGCACTTAGAGCAGAGAACCAGAGAGTATCTCTGGCTGCAGGGCTCCTCTGGAGGTCACCCAGTGCAGCCCCTTGCTCAGAGACAACATCAACACTGATCCAACTGCTTAGGGTATCCAAGCCACACCTGGCAGAGCTGCACCTCAGCTGCTGTGTCCCTGCACTGGGGCAGGAGGCAGTTCCACCAGCAGCACTGACCCAGGAGGCTCCAGCTTGCTGAGCTTCCCCAGGCAGCAAATCCTGCTCTGCATCCTGCTCAGCTGCCCTCCCCACTTTGGTTGCTGTCACTGGCAAATGTTCTGAGGCTTCATGGAATCACAGAATGGGCTTGGCTGAAAGGGACCTTCAAGAACATCCAGTCCCAGCCCCTGTCATGGGCAGGGACACCTCTCACTAGCCCAGGACACCTCTCACTAGCCCAGGATGCTCAAGGCCTCATCCAACCTGGCCTTGAACACCTCCAAAGAGGGGGCAAACTTTCAGGTCCCATCAGAGAATCACAGAATCATGGAATAGCGGAGGTTGGAAGGGACCCCTGGAAATCATTTAGTCCAATCCCTTACCAAAGCAGGGGCATCCACAGCAGGGTGCCCAGGATCATGCCAAGAAGGACACTGAGGGGCTGGAGCAGGTCCAGAGAAGGGCACAAAGCTGGGGAAGGGTCTGGAGCACAGGGCTGGGGAGGAGCAGCTGAGGGAGCTGGGGGTGCTCAGTGTGGAGCAGAGGAGGCTGAGGGCAGAGCTCATTGCTCTCTGCAGCTCCCTGGCAGGAGGCTGCAGGAGCTGGGGCTGGGCTCTGCTGCCTAGGGACAAGTGAGAGGATGAGAAGAAATGGCCTCAGGTTGCAGCAGGGCAGGGTTAGGTTGGACATCAGAAGAAGCTTCCTGCTTTTCAAGGGTTCTCAGTGGCACAGGCTGCCCAGGGAGCTGGCTGAACCCCACCTCTGCAGGTGTCTCCCAGGGGCAGAGCTGTGGTGCTGAGGGCCATGGCTCAGCCCCAGCCTGGTAGAGCTAGAGAAGGGTTGGGCTGGAGGAGCTAGAAGGGCTCTGCCAACCCAGATGGTTCTGTGGTTCCAGCTCACTCCATCTGGGCTCCCCATGAACAGCAGCCATGGGTGTGCAGGATGGGCAACACCCACAGCAGGGCTTTTGCCCTGCCACAGAGGAGCACAGTGGAGCAGAGGAGTTCTTTGTGAGGTCACTCTGTGTGCCATACACAGACATGGCACCTGGGGACAGGCTTTAGTGGCTGTGGTGGGCTTGGGTTGGTGTTGGGCTGGATGCTCTTGGAGAGCTTTTCCAGCCCAACTCTTTCTAGGATTCCAGGTTAAAAACCACTAAATAACTGCTGACAGCTGTGGCAGGGCAGCAGAGAGCAAACAGGAGGTGTAACCTTCTCACCAACAGCTGTTCCTGAGCTGCTGAACCCTGTGCAGAGCTCTCAGGGAGATTGATGCTGACATCTGAGGCTGTCAATCTCCATCAGGGTTGGACATGGGCACACAAAGCCTCATTTTGCCTCCATAAAAATGCATGAGGCCTGCTGAATGGCTCTGATGTGCCATCAGGATCTGTGATGAAGCTGCTCAGACAGCTCCTGCTCACCTGCCCATTTCATGAGGACAAACTGAAGGCTGTTGTTTGGCAGGCAGCCTGGGGCTGGCTTTAAGGACTTTCTAAATGAGCTAAGCAGCATGAATGGAGGAGATGTTGTGTCCCACTTGAAAACAGGCAAGCTTTCACTCACCAAGCTGCTGCAGCTGGCCAAAGGAGAGCAACCCAGCTGGAGAAGGGCCTTGATGGTCTCTGAGCAGCAGCTGAGGGAGCTGGGGGTGCTCAGTGTGGAGCAGAGGAGGCTGAGGGCAGAGCTCATTGCTCTCTGCAGCTCCCTGGGAGGAGGCTGCAGGCAGCTGGGCTTGGGCTCTGCTGCCTGCTCTCAGGGGAGAGGAGGAGAGGAAATGGCCTGGGATGGTGTCAGGGCAGGGGTAGGTTGGACATTAGAAGAAACCTTTTGAATGAAAGAGTGCAGGAGGAGGACCTCCCTTGGTTGTCTTCCCTGGAAGGGATCTCAGAGACTGGCCCAGGTTCACTCCCCACCCCTGGAGGTGTTTCCCAGAAGCAGAGCTGTGGTGCCATGGGTAGAGTTCAGCAGTGGTTGGACCCCATGGTCTTAAAGGTCTTTCCCAGACAGGATGATGATTGTACAAATGCCCTGAGTGTGCCATGTGGAACAGCTCCTGTCCTTCAGAATGCCTGGAGGAGAGGGTGAGGCTTTGGCACTGCATCACCCATAGGCAGGTGGGTTGGGCTGTCCCCTGAAGCCCCCTGCCCCAACAACTGCTTGCTCCTTCTCCTGCTGATCCACACCATGGGGGCTGCTGTGGCAGCCAGCTCCTGGCACTAGGAGGCTGCACTAGACAGGTAGGTTGGCAGCACCCATCCTGATGCAGCCTGCCCAGCACAGAGGTGAATGACAACTCCCAGCCCCCCTCTTCTAGAGTCATGGAATGCTTTGGGTTGGCAAAGGCCTCTGAGATCACCCAGCCCAGCCAGCAACCCAGCTCCACCATGGCCACTAAACCCTGGCCCAAGTGCCACGGCCACAACTGTCTGCAACACCTCCAGGGATGGGGACTCCACCACCTCCCTGGGCAGCCTCTGCCAGTCCCTGACCACTCCTGCAGTCATGAAATTGTTCCTGATGTCCAATGACTTCAGGCCCCCACAGACCTTCACCAACCAATGAGTGTGAACTAAAGCAGTTCCATGGCCATGCTCAGACTGACCTGCAGTGGAAAGCTCTTCCAGGTCCATCCACACAGACACCTCCATTGGAGCAGAGAGCTGTGCTCAGGGGCTCACTGCAGACATCAACATCAACCTCACAGACCCTTCCTGTGTAGCCCCCTGGGCATGTGCAGAGGAAGGCATTGAGGGCATCTTGGCAAGAGCCTCCATTCATGCAGGGAGCAGATTCACATTCCTGAGGAGAGGAAGAATCACACTCTGGACACCCAGCTCTGTCATACTCCCATGGCTGGGGGTGGAGGAGCCTTCAAAGTTAGCCAGCTGCAACCCCCTGCCATGGGCAGGGACACTCCCACCCCCCAGGCTGCTCAGGGCCTGAACACAATTCCTTATCCATTTCAACAGCAAGGGCAGGAGGCAGAAGCTACAGAGCAGAGCCAAGGGTGCTGGGCTGGGGTTGCTGCTGGGTGAACACATTCTGGGCTGGTTCTCCATAGAACCATGGAATGCCTTGGGCTGGAAGGACCTTTATAGGTCATCTAACCCAAACCCTCTGCAGCAAGCAGAGACACCCCAGATCATGATGACATCCTGCTGGCTCTCAGCACTATCCAGCCTCACCTTGAACATCTCTGTGGTTGAGGCCTCCACAGCCTCCCTGGGCAGCCTGTGCCAGGCTCTCCCCACCCTCACTGTCAGAAATTTCTTCCTCATCTCCACTCTCACTCTCCCCTCTCCCAGCTCCAAGCTGTTGCTCTCATCCTGCCACTCCCAGCCCTTGTCCAAAGTCCCTCTCCAGCTCTCCTGGAGCCCCTTCAGGCACTGGCAGGCTGCTCTAAGGTCTCCCTGGAGCCGTCTCTTCTCCAGGCTGAACAGCCACAGCTCTCCCAGCCTCTTCTGAGGAGCAGATGAGGGAGCTGGGGGTGCTCAGTGTGCAGCAGAGGAGGCTGAGGGCAGAGCTCATTGCTCTCTGCAGCTCCCTGAGAGGAGGCTGCAGGGGGCTGGGGTTGGGCTCTGCTGCCTGCTGTCAGGGGAGAAGGGAATGGGTTAGGGTCATGCCATGACTTACATTTATGTTTGTCTCACATCTGGAGCTGGTCCATCCTGGTTCACAGGAGCAGAGATAGCCACCAACCAGATCTGTGCAGCTGGAACACAGGAGGTGGAGCCATGTGACTGCCAGCACCAGCAGCCCTTGCAGCTCCAAAGGGGGTCTGATGGCACCTCCTGAAATCCATGACACTGTTAATTAGTGTTCATAATGGGGCTCAAAAGTGGACTTGAGGGCAGAGCTCACTGCTCTTTACAGCTCCATAAGGAGGCTCCAGGGAGCTGGGCTTGGGCTCTGCTGCCTGCTCTCAGGGGAGAGGAGGAGAGGAAACGGCCTGGGATGGTGCCAGGGCAGGGTTAGGTTGGAGAGGAGGAAAAATGTCTTTGGTGCCAATGGTCAGACACTGTCAGAGGCTGCCCAGGGAGGTGGTGGAGTCCCCATGCCAGGAGGTGTTGCAGCCAAGTGTGCCCATGGCCCCTGGGGCCAGGGTTTGGTGGCCATGGTGGGGTTAGGTTGCTGCTGGGCTGGGTGTTCTTGGAGGGCTGCTCCAACCAAGCAGATTTTTGATTCTCTCTTATGGGTGCTGAGGAGCTTTATGTGGATGCAGAGTATCACATTAAAAGCCACCTGCTGAGGCATGACCCAGCTCAAGCTGAGGTTTAACCAGTGCACATGTACTGAAAACTGCTTTATGCTAATGAGCCAGAGTGAAGGAGAGCCTGAGCCCATGGAACAGCAGCTTGAGCTGGCCACAGCTGTCACCTCTGAGTGCATCTGGGCACTTCTTTATGGAAGAGCATCATTAGCAGTGTGTTCATCAACCTGCCCATGGCATCAAACCTTCACTAGTGCCAGGGACATGGAATCCAGGAACCTGAGCTCACCCCCTTCACCCTCCGCACCGCGGCCAGGGACACCTCTCAGCTAGACTCAGCTGCTCATCTTTGTGGCCTCCTCTGGCCCCACTCCAGCAGCTCTGTGTCCTTGCTGGAGATGCTAAGATTTAACCAGCACCAGTCACCTTCCGTGGAGGCAGGGGTCTGGCCAGCAGTCGTCGATGTTGGTCTCACAGTTGGCTCCACCAAAGCCCCTCCTGCAGTGACACCTGTAGGCACCGACGGCGTCGACGCAGCTGGCGCCGTTGAGGCAGGGGCCTGACAGGCACTCGTCTATATCAACCTCACACCTGGCACCTGGGAGAAGGCAAACAGCAGAGGATGCAAGAGGTGGCTGCTGGAGCCAGCAAAGATGGCAGACAATTGCCTTACAGTGGAGCCAGAAGAGGAGCTGGAGCTCAAGCACTGCAGAAGCTAAGGTCCATCCCAGCCCAGCCCTTGCTAGATGCAGTTCAAAAAGTATTAATAACAAATCACAGCACAGTTCCAGTGTCCATCACAAATGAGATCCTGACTCTCTTTGGAGCTTTCTGAGACCCAGCTGTGTCAAAGCCTGGTCCTCAGGAAGTCCCTCCCAACCCAAAATACTCTGATTCAAGAATGACATTTGCCTGGGTAGCTTGACCTGGTAGGTTGGTAAATGGCAACATGCATCAAGAGTCTGCAGTGGGTGGACAGAAGCAGATGGCAGTGCCATTCTCAACCAGACTCAAGGCCTCACCCAGCCTGGCCTGCAACCCCCCCAGGCAGGAGGCAGCCACAGCCTCCCTGGGCGGCCTGTGCCAGGCTCTCACCACCCTCACACTGCACTTCTTCCTCAGCTCCACTCTCAGCCTGCTCTGCCTCAGCTCCAAACCATTGCCCCTGGGCTGTGGATGATCCCTGTAAAACCTAGGGAAGAGCCTCCTGCAGTGTGCAGGGTGGAGCATACCTGTGAACCCAGGGGCACACAGACACCCATAGCCTCCCAGCCTGTTGATGCAGCTTCCTCCATGCAAGCAGGGCACAGCCTCACACTCGTTGACATCCATCTCACACAGGGCCCCGTAGTAGCCAGGTGCACAGCTGCAGGTGAACCTTTGGGCAAGGGACAGCCAGGTCAGGCAGCAGGGCACAGCAGGACCTGTGCCGAGACTGGTGCCAGCCTGGTGTCCCTGAGCACCACCAATCATCTCCTCAGCACGGGAGACAGACTGGCTGCAGGGACAGGGAGGGGCTGCAGGGTCTAGAGAAGGACAACAGAGCTGGGGAAGGGTCTGGAGCACAGGGCTGGGGAGGAGCAGCTGAGGGAGCTGGGGGTGCTCAGTGTGCAGCAGAGGAGGCTGAGGGCAGAGCTCATTGCTCTCTGCAGCTCCCTGGGAGGAGGCTGCAGGCAGCTGGGCTTGGGCTCTGCTGCCTGCTCTCAGGGGACAGATCAATAGGAAATGGCCTGGGATGGTGCCAGGGCAGGGTTAGGTTGGACATCAGAAGAAGCTTCTTGTCTGAAAGGGTTCTGCCAGCCTGGCACAGGCTGCCCAGGGAGGTGCTGAATGCCCACCCCTGGAGGTGTTTCCCAAGGCAGAGCTGTGCTGCTGAGGGCCATGGCTTAGCCTCAGCCTGGCAGAGGGCTGGAGGAGCTGGAAGGGCTTTGCCAACTGAAACAATTCCATGACTCTTATTGCAAATGAAGGGGAAAAAAGGTAAGAAAGGGGAAGTGAAGTCATGCTGAAGACCTTTCTCCTTCTGCTGTTCTCTTGGGTCACAGAAGCAGCCAATCTGTGAGTCAGTGGCCCCTGCTGATTTGTTTTACAGCCTTTTTGCACTCTGAAGGTCCTGTCTGCTCCTCAAGGCAGACCATGCAGCAGGATGTCAGGGAACCCTTCACCTGCCCCAGGAACCAACCTGTTTATGAGATCCAGGCAGGTCCCATTGTTCCTGCAGGGTCTGGACAAACACTCATTGATCTCCACCTCACAGAGTGTGCCAGTAAAGCCATGCTGGCAGGTGCACCTGGGACAAAGGAGAGGGCAGAGCTGTCACTGGGCTAGTCATCAGCAGGGGAAATGGGGGAGACTGAGGGGGATGAATTCAGTGCAGGACCCTAACACTTGCCCCTCTTGAGCTTCAAGAGGTTCCCTCTGCCCAGCTCTCCAGCCTGGCCAGGTGCCACTGGATGGCAGCACAGCCTGATGGGTGCCAGCCACTGCTCCTGGTGCTGTACCATCGGCAAGCTGGCTGAGGGACCACTCTGTGCCTTCGTCCTGGATGGTGATGAAGATGTTCAGCAAGACTGGACTCACCCTGACTGCTGGGGAACACCACAGCCTCTAAGCAGAGCTTGCTCCCCTGACCATGGCCCTCTGAGATCCCTCCCTCAGCTGGTTCTCAGCCCAGCTCACTCAGAGGGTTGAGCAGGGTCTCCTTCCTCTAGGCACAACTCTGCCAGACTGGCACCCTCCAGCCTTGCTGTTCTTTGTCCAACTGCACCAAGGGCAGATTATGGCACTGAGGGACAACAAGCACCCATCTGAGAATCATTCTCGATGGTACTGTGCACCTCTTGCTCAAACCCTCTTCCTTACCTGAAATGGTTAACCCCATCCACACAGAGACCTTCGTGCTGGCAGGGCTGGGAGATGCACTCATCACTGTTGACTTCACAGTGAGTTCCCTCAAACCCTGAAACAAGGTTACACCACCTGAGGATGGGGGACTTCTACTGCACAGGCCCCACCTGCCTCCAACCTCCCCCCAGCAAGGTGGAGAGAGGCAAAGGCTCTCCCCTCAGCCTTCTCCAGGCTAAACAATCCTCTGTTCTGGAGCTGGAACACTCTGTCCAGTTCTGGGCCACTCAGTTCAAGAAGGAGCTCAGGGAAGTGCTGGAGAGAGCCCAGCCCAGAGTCCCAGAGCTGCTGCAGGCAGTGAGCAGCTCCTGTGAGGCCAGGCTGAGGGAGCTGAGGTTGCTTAGAGCAGAGGAGCCTGAGGCTGCCCTCAGTGCTGTGCTCAAGATGTGCAGGGTTGGAGCCAGGCTCTGCACAAGGGGCACTGGGGGCAAGCTGGAGCAGAGGAGGTGCCAGGGAACAGGAGGGAGAACTTTGTCATTGCGAGGGTGCTGGAGCCTGGAGCAGGCTGCCCAGAGAGGCTGTGGAGTCTCCTGCTCTGGAGACTTCCAAACCCTCCTGGATGTGTTCCAGGGTGCCCTGCCCTGGGTGATGCTGCTCTGGCAGGGGGATTGGACTGGATGAGCTCAGAGCTCCCTTCCAGCCCCTAATGTTCTGTGATGCTGTGAACCCCACCTCCCTCAGCTGCTCCTCCCCAGACCCCTCCCCAGCTCTGTACCCTTCTCTGGACCTGCTCCAGCCCTCGATGTCCTTCTGGCAGTGAGGGCCAAAACTTAACCCAGCACTCCAGCTGCAGCCTCCGCAGTGCCCAGCCCAGGGGCACACTCCCTGCCAGCTCCTGCAGTGCTGTGCAGAGCTCTCACCTGCTCTGCAGAGGCAGACTGGGTTGCCGTCGGCCTGTGCCAGGCAGGTGGAGTTGTTCCTGCAGGGGTTGTGAGGCAGCTCGCAGGGACTGAAGCGCTGTTGGCAGAAGGCTCCGGTGTAGAAGGGGGCACAGATGCACACAAAGTGCCCCTGCCTGGCAGACTCATAGCAGCTGGCTCCGTTCTGGCACGGCTCAGACTCGCACTCATTCACGTCCTCGCTGCAGTCTGGGCCTGTCCAGCCTGGTGCACATGAGCAGCTGCAAGGGAACACAAACCAGAGCTGCTGTCCTGCTGCTGGCTTCCGACTCTAGGAACATCTTCAGTGAGATGGGAAGGGGTGAGCTAGAGAGAGATCTGCACCACCACAGGGGTGGGCTTGGGAGGCCCGTCTGGAGATAGTCCAGTCCAGCCCCTGCCAGCAGGGTCACCCAGAGGAGGTCACACAGGACACATCCACATGTTTGGAATGTTCCCAGAGAGGCCTTCAGCAGCTGAGTCTGGTTGGGAGGCCTCACCCAGCCTGGCCTTGAACATCCCCAGGCAGGAGTGAGCCACGGCTTCCCTGGGCAGCCTGTGCCAGGCTCTCACCACCCTCACACTGCACAACTTCTTCCTCAGCTCCACTCTCACCCTGCTCTGCCTCAGTTCCAAACCATTGCCCCTTGGCCTGGCTCAGACACCCTCAGCACAAGGCCCTCTGCAGCCTTCCTGGAGGCTCCCTTCAGGCACTGGCAGCAGCTCTGAGGGGCCCCTGGAGCCTTCTCCTCTGCAGGTTGCACCCCCCCAGCTCCCTCAGCTGTGCTCACAGCAGAGCTGCTCCAGCCCCACCAAACACCCTCATGGCCTTGCCCTGGAGCTGCTCCCACAGGTGCTGTGCAGCAAGCGCTGGGCATGGCTGGGAAGGGCTTGCAGCACTCGGGCAGGGCGGGCAGCACTCACCGGTAACTGTCGAAGAGGTCTGTGCAGCTGCCGCCGTTCCGGCAGGGCTCCGAGGCGCACTCGTTGGCCTCCAGCTCGCAGAAGCTGCCTGCCCAGCCCGGGGGGCACAGGCATCTGTAACTCTGCAGGGGCACAGGAGCGGCTGTCGGCTGGGGCACGCCCAGCCCGGGGGGCACAGAGGGTCCACCCCCGGAGTGCTGTCTGCTCACCAGGTGCATGTCCACGCAGGTGGAGTGGTGCTGGCAGGCGTTGAGGATGCAGTCATCCACGTCCTGCTCGCAGGTCAGCCCTGCATAGCCTGGGTTGCACAGGCAGTAGAAGCCATCCACAGCTGGAGCAGGGCAGTGCAGGTTGGATCAAAGGGAGCAGTCAGTGGGCAGGAAGGGTGGAACAGGGAACCAATATCTCCAAGCACTTTGTAGGGTGAAAGCAGACCCACAAACTGCTGACTGTGTCCTGCGATGCACCCATGGCAGCAGGGCATGGGAGGGCATTCACCCCCTCTGCTCTGCCTGCTGAGACCCCACCTGGAGCACTGGGCCCAGCTCTGTACCCCAGCAGGAGCAGGACATGGAGGGTAGAGAGCGGCCACAAAGATGCCAAGGACTGGAGCACCTCTGCTGCAAAGACAGCCTGGGCATGCTGGGTCTGCTCAGCCTGGAGGGCTCCAGGGAGACCTCAGAGCTGCCTGCCAGTGTCTAGGAAGGACCTGCAGGAAGGCTGGGCAGGGCCTGTGGGGACAGGACGAGGGGCAGGGGCTTGGAACTGGTGCAGGGGAGACTTAGACTAGGCATGAAAAGGTTCTTTAATATGAGGGTGCTGAGCCCCTAGAACAGGCTGTCCAAGGAGGTTGTGGCTGTCCTCTCCCTGGAGGAGCTCAAGGCCAGGTTGGATGAGGCCTTGAGCAGCCTGGGNCTCCCCGGTGCCAGGAACTCACTGTCGTAGCAGTAGCCATGGTGGCAGGGGTGAGAGCTGCACTCGTCGATGTTGATCTCACAGCGAGGCCCTGCGAAGCCCTGGGCACAGCGGCACTGGAAGCCCAGGGGGAAGGCCTCCAGGTCGGCCTCCTCCAGACACACGGCGCCGTTCTCACAGGGGCTGCTGTCCTCACAGGCCCTCAGCTGGCACTGCACACCTGTGAACACACAAAACATGCCAGGAGCACCGAGGAGCAGTGAGTTCAATGCCTGAAGTTTGAGGTCCCTGCAGCTAGGGAGAGTCAAACTGCCAAATGTGAGCTTCCCTCCACCAGAAGCTCAGAACTGTCATCTTGTGTCACTGTGAAAGTTCAGCTGTGCCTCGGAGCTTGCCAGCAGCCTGCTGCTCAGCTCCACCTGCCTTGTGCCACACAGCACAGATTGCCTCCACAGCTGGGGAGATGGAAGGTTGGTAAATGCGGTCCACAGAAAACAACCACTGGGAAAAGGATTTGTGAGTGCTGGTGGCCAACAGGATGCCCATGGGCCAGCAATGTGCCCTCCTGGCCAAAAAGGCCCAGGACAGCCTGGTGGCATCAAGAAGAGTGCGGCCAGCTGACAAGGGAGGTTCTCCTGCCCCTCTGCTCTGCCCTGCTGAGGCCACATCTGGAGTGTTGTGTCCAGGGCTGGGCTGCCCAGCTCAAGGACAGGGACTTGCTGCAGAGGGCACAGCAAAGGGCTGCAAAGCTGCCGAGGGCCTGCAACATCTCTGTCAGCAGCAAAGGCTGAGAGCCCTGTGGCTGCTTGCCCTGGAGGAGAGCAGCCTGAGGGGGTCTGAGCAGTGCTGAGCATTGCTGCAAGGCTGAGGGCAGGAGGATGGGACCAGGCTTTGTTCAGTGGTGCCCAATGCCAGGACAAGGGGCAGTGGGCACAAACTGGAACATCGGAAGCTCCACTTGAACATGAGGAGGAACTTCTGTAATTTAAAGGTGATGGAGCACTGAAAGGAACTGCACAGAGGGGTGCCTGAGTCCCCATCTCTGGAGACATTCAAAGCCTGCCTGGATGTGTTCCTATGTGACCTGCCCTGGTAGGGGGGTTGGAGTGGCCTCCACAGGTTCCTTCTAGACCCTGCCACTCTGTGATTGTGTGAAGCACCCTGGGAATGGAGAGGAAGAAGAAAATCCCCACAGAAGAGGCACAGAGTGAAATTACCTGAAGGGAAGCAAAGCCTTGAGCAGCCTGGGCTGCTGAGAGGAGGCCCTTGCCCATGGCAGGGTGTTGGGACTGGATGATCTTTGAAGCTCCCATCCAACCCATTCCATGGATCCAGGAATCTGCCCTTCTCTCTCTAAATGCCTCGGTCTGCTCCCAGAGTGCTTTTAGAGGACCCATTTAATGAACACAGAAAGCCCATGGGAGATGCCCAAGCCAGTTTCACTCCACAGGACTCACAGCCTAGGTCAGGGTTGGCTACTGGCTCTGAAACCTTGCTTGGTGAAAGAGAGGCCTAATAAAGCTGCAGGGGGAGTGAGCTCAGTGCAGGCAACCAGAAATGCTCGCTGCAGTTAACTGTGTTTGTTTCCCCCTCCTTGCTGTTCATTACCTCTGAAGGGAGCCAGGCACTGGCAGGAGTAGCTGCCAGGGAGGTCTACGCAGGTGGCTCCGTTCTTGCAGGGAAAGGAAGCACACTCATCCAGGTCTGCCTCACAGCTGGCACCTGGGCACAGATGAAGGATTGGGACCTTTAGCAGGCAGCTTCCCAGCCACGGGCACCACCAGCATCTCAAGCAACCTGGTGAGAAAGCTGTCCTCCAGCAGCCAAAGGAGCCCCAGGCAGCAGTGCCAGCACCCCGAGTTCTTAGCACCACAGCTTGTCTTGTCCTGCTCACCTCAGCACCACAGCTTGTCTTGTCCTGCTCACCTCAGTACCACAGCTTGTCTTGTCCTAGCTCATCTTAGCACCACAGCTTATTTTAGCACCACCTCTTATCACAATAGCTTCTGTTATCTGTTTCACATCTTGCAGATCGGNCCTCAGCACCACAGCTTGTCTTGTCCTGCTCACCTCAGCACCACAGCTTGTCTTGTCCTGCTCACCTCAGCACCACAGCTTGTCTTGTCCTGCTCACCTCAGCACCACAGCTTGTCTTGTCCTGCTCACCTCAGCACCACAGCTTGTCTTGTCCTGCTCACCTCAGCACCACAGCTTGTCTTGTCCTGCTCACCTCAGCACCACAGCTTGTCTTGTCCTGCTCACCTCAGCACCACAGCTTGTCTTGTCCTGCTCACCTCAGCACCACAGCTTGTCTTGTCCTGCTCACCTCAGCACCACAGCTTGTCTTGTCCTGCTCACCTCAGCACCACAGCTTGTCTTGTCCTGCTCACCTCAGCACCACAGCTTGTCTTGTCCTGCTCACCTCAGCACCACAGCTTGTCTTGTCCTGCTCACCTCAGCACCACAGCTTGTCTTGTCCTGCTCACCTCAGCACCACAGCTTGTCTTGTCCTGCTCACCTCAGCACCACAGCTTGTCTTGTCCTGCTCACCTCAGCACCACAGCTTGTCTTGTCCTGCTCACCTCAGCACCACAGCTTGTCTTGTCCTGCTCACCTCAGCACCACAGCTTGTCTTGTCCTGCTCACCTCAGCACCACAGCTTGTCTTGTCCTGCTCACCTCAGCACCACAGCTTGTCTTGTCCTGCTCACCTCAGCACCACAGCTTGTCTTGTCCTGCTCACCTCAGCACCACAGCTTGTCTTGTCCTGCTCACCTCAGCACCACAGCTTGTCTTGTCCTGCTCACCTCAGCACCACAGCTTGTCTTGTCCTGCTCACCTCAGCACCACAGCTTGTCTTGTCCTGCTCACCTCAGCACCACAGCTTGTCTTGTCCTGCTCACCTCAGCACCACAGCTTGTCTTGTCCTGCTCACCTCAGCACCACAGCTTGTCTTGTCCTGCTCACCTCAGCACCACAGCTTGTCTTGTCCTGCTCACCTCAGCACCACAGTTTGTCTTGTCCTGCTCACCTCAGTACCACAGCTTGTCTTGTCCTGCTCACCTCAGCACCACAGCTTGTCTTGTCCTGCTCACCTCAGTACCACAGCTTGTCTTGTCCTAGCTCATCTTAGCACCACAGCTTATTTTAGCACCACCTCTTATCACAATAGCTTCTGTTATCTGTTTCACATCTTGCATCCTGGAAAAGGTGAAGGACTGGAATCTTGAGCAAGGCAACTTGCCAGCCATGGGCACCACAAGGATCTGAAGCAGCCTGGTGAGCAGAAGTTGCCCTCAGTCATCCCACAGGCACACCGCAAGTCCTGGCTGAGTGGCTCAGTGCTAACTCATTTCCCTACCCGGAGGAGCTCTGAAGCCTCTTTAAATGCAGCACAACTCACCTGAGCGCCGAGGAGCAGCACGGCTCCCCCCGAGGGCTGCCACGGCTGCTCCCCTCCGAGGGCCGCCACAGCTCACCGGTGAAGCCAGGGAGGCAGAGGCATCGGTAGCCGCCGAGGAGGTCTGTGCAGGAGGAGTTGTGCAGGCAGGGAGAGGAGAGGCACTCGTTGATGTCTGCTTCACACCTCGGGCCTGCAGGGGCAGGGATTCACCGCACAGCACCGGGAGGTGCAGGGCTGCGAGGGCTCAGCTGGCAGCCTCTGGCACCCTCTGCCTGCTGTTATTTATTAGCTGCAGAGGGTTGATTTCGTCCATGTTGGCAGCTCTGCCTACCCTGCAGTGTTTGCACTGAGCTGGCACTGGCTCTGCTGCTTATCTACCCCTGTGACTGACTTGGTGTCAGCTACCTCATATCAGTTCTCTGTGTTCTATTACTTCTTCATTCGATAACATTCAATGCATTCATTGTCCATTCTGTTTGTTATTTAATGCTACCTATTCTGTGTTATTTATCTACTGGCTCCTGTGTATTTATTGTACAGTATTTATTTATTTCTCACCCACTTCTCTGCCATAGAACTGTCCTAGCTGGAAGAGACCTCAGA
This sequence comes from Semnornis frantzii, assembly GCA_013399775.1. Taxonomy (NCBI): domain Eukaryota; kingdom Metazoa; phylum Chordata; class Aves; order Piciformes; family Ramphastidae; genus Semnornis; species Semnornis frantzii. The sequence goes on along the minus strand of VWYK01040886.1, from coordinate 25,504 downwards.
GACCTTCCAGCCCAGCTACCAACCATGGGCACTGAGCCCTGGCCCTAGGGTGCCATGGCCACACCTGTCTGCAACACCTCCAGCCATGGGCACTCCACCACCTCCCTGGGCAGCCTCTGCCAGTCCCTGAACACTCTGGCACCAAAGACATTTTTCCTCCTCTCCAACCTAACCCTGCCCTGGTGCAACCTGAGGCCATTTCCTCTCCTTCTCTACCCTGAGAGCAGGCAGCAGAGCCCAGCCCCAGCTCCCTGCAGCCTCCTCCCAGGGAGCTGCAGAGAGCAATGAGCTCTGCCCTCAGCCTCCTCTGCTCCACACTGAGCACCCCCAACTCCCTCAGCTGCTCCTCCCCAGCCCTGTGCTCCAGACCCTTCCCCAGCTTTGTGCCCTTCTCTGGACCTGCTCCAGCTCCTCAGTGCCCTTCCTGCAGTAGGGGCCACAAACTAAACCCAAGACTTGAGATGCGGCCTCAGCAGTGCTGAGTCCAAGGGGACAATCCCAGCCCTGCTCCTCCTTGTGACACCGTCACAGTTCAAAGGGTTTTTTTAATACCTTCAAATCCAGGCTGGCAGAGACAGCTGAAGGCATTCAGATGATCCACACAAGTGGCTCTGTGGTGACAAGGGTCACTGAGACACTCATTCACCTCAATCTCACAGTTATTGCCTGGGAACAAGGGAAAGAGTCACAGCATCAGGATGCTGGCACTGCTCTGGCACCACTGTAAGCAACAACAGCAACATGAAATAACCAGGGGTAGGCACTGGAAGCCTTAACCAACCACCCAGAAACTGACTGTTGGGAATTAACTTCTTGCTGAAGGCTAGAGGTGAGCTGTGTCCACAGTGTCCTCCAAAACCTGACAGGCATTTCCAAGGGTCACATCCAGCTGTACTCCAAAATCTCTGCAGTTTGGTGTTTTAGACACCAAACACTCCAGGAGGGTCTGGAGTGTTCCTGAGGCACCAAGAATGACAGAATCACAGCCTGGTAGGGGTTGGAAAGGGCCTCTGCAGATCACCCAGTCCAAGCCCTGCCAGAGCAGGGGCACCCAGGGCAGGGCACCCAGGAACACCTCCAGGTGGGCTTGGAAGCCTCCAGAGCAGGAGACTCCACAGCCTCTCTGGGCACCCTCACACCAAACAACTTTCTCCTCATGCTGAGCTGCAACCTCCTGGGTTGCAGTTGGGGTCCATTGTCCCTTGTCCTATCCCAGGACACCCCTGCGCAGAGCCTGGTCCCTGCTTCTTGCCCCCCACCCCTCAGCTCTTCACAGACCCTGAGCAGGTCCCCTCTCAGCCTTCTCCTCTCCACACTAAACACCCCCAGCGCCCTCAGCTGCTCCTCACCATCTCTGTTCTCCAGACCCTTCCCCAGCTTTGTGCCCTTCTCTGGGGCAACCTGAGGCATTAAAGGTGCCCTGGATCTGGGCTGCAGATCTGGCAGCTGAGCTCCCTGCTTCTGCATCCCCCTTGTCAGAGGAAGAGAAGCAAACCTGTGCAGGCCAGCGTGCAGGTGGTTGGCATCTGCAAGTACATCAGTGTAAGACAAACTCCCTGTCTAGAGGAGCAGGAGTTGTTGGAGTGGAAACAGTCCACTGGGGTCAGGATTTGACCCAGTTGAAAGCCCTGCCCAAGTCCCTCTGCCTGACCCAGGGGCACGGTGCTGAGCCATAGCTGCTGCTGCTTCTGAACAGCCTCATTTGCTGTGGGTCAGGACTGGCCCAAGCAGGTGCTGCAGTCCCCTTTGACCCTACCTATGTAGCCAGGGGCACAGAAGCAGGCATAGCCACCCGGAGTGTCCCTGCAGATGCTGGAGGCGCCGCAGGGCTGGGCCAGGCAGGCAGCAAGAGGAGCTTCACAGAGCTGTCCAGTGAAGCCTGGGGGGAGCAGAGCAGGAGGAGAAACTCTTCAGCAGCACATTTAGCCCCAGACACCAGGAAAGGGAGGAAGGAATTCTGCTCAGCACTTCTGTGTTCTTCACTTGTGCCTCAGACAGCCAGGACAGGGCAGAGTATCCCAGATGTGGTGGAACTAAAGAACTGTGGCTGAGCCTGGCCTGCAGTGACCCAGAGCCCTGGAATGGGCTGGAAGGGACCTTGAATACCATCCAGTGTCAACCCCTGCCATGGGCAGGGACACCTCCACCAGCACAGCTTGCTCAAGGCCTCATCCAGCCTGGCCCTGAACACCTCTGGGAGGGGGCATCCACAGCCTCCCTGGGCAGCCTGTGCCAGGCTCTCCCCACCCTCACTGTCAGGAATTTCTTCCTCATCTCCACTCTCACTCTCCCCTCTCCCAGCTCCAAGCCATTGCTCTCATCCTGCCACTCCCAGCCCTTGTCCAAAGTCCCTCCCCAGCTCTCCTGCAGCCCCTCCAGGTACCAGCAGGCAGCTCTAAGCTCTCCCTGGAGCCTTCTCTTCTCCAGGCTGAACAATCCCAAGTCCTTCAGCCTGTCCCCACAGCAGAGGTTCTGCAGCCCTCTGGTCACCTCCTTACCTGGCAAACAGCTACAGTAGAATTCACCATTCAGCTGCTGGCAGTGGCCTCCATTTTGGCAGGGCTGGAAGGAACATTCCTGAAGAGGAGTGGAGCAGTTTTTGTCTGGTAGCAAAAGAACACAGCAAATGAAACCCTGAAGCTATAAATCATGCAGGGCTTGGGAAAGCAGAAATGCTGCTTGGTAGTGAGACACAGCTGCAGAACTTGGCTCTCCAGGGTGGAAATACACTTGGGAGTTTTGCTTGACTGCTCTAAAAGTGGAGATCTTCATAGAGACCTTCATGGGTCTGTGGCAGGGACTGGCAGAGGCTGCCCAGGGAGGTGGTGGAGTGCCCATGCCTGGAGTTGTTGCAGACAGGTGTAGCCATGGCACCTGGGGCCATAGCTGAGTGGCTGTGGTGGGGTTGGCCTGAGGGTTGGACTGGATGCTCTTAAGGTCTCTTCCAACCAAAACAATTCCATGACTCCATGGTGCTGAGTCACAAAATGCTGCCTACAAGGTGGCATTTGAGAGCAAGCTTTGATTTATGGGACAGAAAGGTATTTTCCTTGTCTGTCAGGAGCTGCTGCTCTCCCTCTGCCTCTCCTGCTCCACGCAGCAGCTGCCAGCACTCAGGTGCCCACCCTTGAAAGGGCAAAAACTGCACTTGGGAGGAGAAGCTGCAAGAAGCCTCCCTGCTCCTCTCAGCATTCCCTCAGGTGATCTGGGGGGTTCCTGTCCTGGCTTCTCCCAGCAGGAGAGAGCTCCCAGGTCAGGAGGGACAGGGAACTGCTGGAGAGAGTCTCAGAGAGGCCACAAAAAGGCTGAGGGGCCTGGAGCAGCTCTGAGTAGCAAAGGCTGAGAGCCTGGGGCTGAGAACCTGCAGAGGAGCAGCCCTAGGGGGGATCTGATCAGTGCCCAGCAAGAGCTAAAGGGTGGGGGGCAAGAGGCTGGGGCTGGGCTCCTGTCAGTGGTGCCCAGCAATAGGATAGAGGCTACAGAGCAGTACCCAGGAGGTTTCACATGAACTTATGGAGAAGCCTGTTTGGTGTGAGGGTGCTGGAGGCCTGGAGCAGGCTGCCCAGAGAGGCTGGGTAGTCTCCTCTGGAGGCATTCAAACCCCACCTGGACACCTTCCTGTGCAACCTGCCCTAAGTAGCCCTGTTCTGGCAGGGGGTTTGGACTGGATGATCTCCAGAGGTCCCTTCTATGACCTGGGGACCTGTTTGGTTTTCTATTCCAAGCCCTGCTGTGTGTGACTCCTGCCTGCCACCCCTGGCCTTCCCACCATGACTGCTGCTGCAGCTGCCTCTGAAATCAGCAGCTAAAGCCCAGCCTGCCCCAGAGGCAGGTGGCAGGTTTTGGGGGAGTTTGTTGATTTCTCCATGCTGCTGCTACTTGCTGCTGGCAGAAAGGGAGGCCTGGAGGCTGCTCCTGATGCAGCAGGAGCTCCCCCAAGCATTTCAGACACAGAAATCATTGTCCCATTTACAAGCTACTTATTGTAAGGAGCATCTCTGCTGAGCAGAACACAGTGTCCTCTGTCTAAAATGTATTTTCACTTCAATCTCAGCCAGGTGTGGCTGTGATACCTTCCTCTGGAGACAGGTAGCCCTCACTGGGGGGGTTTAACTCCTTTTTCTCCCCTGGTCAAAACAGAGTCCTGTTTTCCATGGCATGCTGCTGTCCATGTTTATCACACCAGTAGGGAAATGAAAGCAGATCAGCAGCAGCACAGGGCACTGAGATGAATTTATTTGTTTTAAGCCCAAACCACCAAATAAAATGCAGTTAAGAAGTGTGGACTCGATGAGCACAGTCACAGACTGCACTGGGCTGGAAGGGACCCTCCAAGGGCATCTTGTCCAACCCCCTGCAGGCACAGGGACACCTCCAGCTGCAGCTGCACAGGGACACAGCAGCTCTGACCTTGCATGGCTGCAGGGACAGAGCCTCCACCACCTCCCTGGGCAGCCTGTGCCAGTCTCTGACCAGCCTCCCTCTGCAGAGCTTCCTTCCTCCTGCTGCCCAACCTAACTCTGCCCTGCTCCACTTCCCTCTCCCAGCTCAAAGCCATTGTCTCTTGTCCTGGCACGTGCAGGCCTTCTCCAAGTCCCTTTCTGGCTCTCTTGTAGCCCCTCCACTGAAGCAATTCTGTGTTTTTATGTTTCCATGGTTTGATTTCAGGAAAGGAAACAGAAACTCGACCTGTTTAACAACCAAACCTTACCAGTGAAGCCTGGGGGACAAAGACAGCTGTAGTCTGCCACCAGGTCCAGACAGGTGGAGTTGCCCTTGCAGAAGCCAAAGGTGCACTCATCAAAGTTGATTTCACAGTTCAGACCTCCAAACCCTTGGAGAAAACCAACAGAGACTCACACATTGTTCAGCTGCACCTTACAGTCACAGAAGGAGCTAAGAACTGGACACAGAACTTCAGGATTTGATATTTCTCTTGATCTACTTAAGCATGGAGTCAGGGAATGGGTTGGGTTGGAAGGCACCTTCAAGATCATCCAGTCCCAATCCCCTGCCAAGGGCAGGGACACCTCCCACAGGCCCAGGTTGCTCTTGTCCAAAAACCTCCCAGGGTCTCTTGCAGACACATCTGATGGAGGTTTTAACTCCAGCTCTCAGCCACTCACTGCTTTTTCTATTTCTTCTGCCTCTGCTGGTGACTTTCACCAAGCTCAGAAGCCCAACAGTGTTTTTCCTGTGTTCTTCAAGCAACTGGAGAGTCCCCAGTGCCAGCCCTGACATTTCATGCTCTTGTAAATGCCTGCTAATTGCTGGTCACACCACGAGGCAGCGTCATTAGTGCTGCCACAGGCCAGGGCTGCAGGAGGACCATGACTAATGCCAAGCTATTGGTGCCCTCAGCACAAGGCAGAGCTCCATAATCTCACAAACTGACCATGAAACCAATTTCCACTGATCCCTAAGTCATAAAAGTTTAGAATGGTCCTCAGTTCGTTAATAGTGTGTGCAGCAAAGCCCTCATTTGCATTTAGAGCTTAATCATCTCTCACAGGTGAACATTAAGCCACAGATTGCAGCTGTGGATGGCAAGATTCAGCTTGCTCTCAGCTGATCAGGAAGGCTACCTGCAGAAGGAGCTTCTCCCAGCTCCTTTTTCAGCTGCCTTCCCACATCTTGCAGCCCAGCAGGCAGCTGTGTGCTGGAGGCATCCAGAGCAGGGAGAGTCTCTGCCCCTCTCTTCTCTGCTGAGACCACACCTGCAGCCCTGCAGCCAGTTCTGGTGCCCCCAGCACAAGAAGGACACAGAGCTTCTGGAGAGGGTCCAGAGGAGGCCATGGAGATGCTCAGAGGCTGGAGAACCTCTGCTGTGGGCACAGACTGAGGGAGTTGAGGGTGTGCAGCCTGGAGAGAAGGCTGCAGGCAGAGCTCAGAGCTGCAGTTCAGTATCTGCAGGGCAGCTGCAGGCAGGCTGGGGAGGGACTGTGCAGAAGGGGCTGTGGGGACAGGCTGAGGGCAATGGTTTGGAAGTGGAGCAGAGTTAGGTTGGGCAGCAGGAGGAAGGAAGCTCTGCAGAGGGAGGCTGGTCAGAGACTGGCACAGGCTGCCCAGGGAGGTGGTGGAGGCTCTACCCCTGCAGCCATGCAAGGTCAGAGCTGCTGTGTCCCTGTGCAGCTGCAGCTGGAGGTGTCCCTGTGCCTGCAGGGGGTTGGACAAGATGCCCTTGGAGGGTCCCTTCCAGCCCAGTGCAGCCTGTGAATGGTTTAGTGGCCATGGGGGTGTTGGGTTCATGCTTGCACTTGAAGGCCTCAGAGGTTTTTTCCACCTTGATGATTCTCTGATTCTATTTGGAACTGCAAATGCAGCTACAAACCCCAGACCAGTGTCCAGAAGAAATCAAACTGGTAAAAACCTGCCATTTAAAAAGTTTTAAAGCCTTCCAGTTGCTCTTTGTCTCCCTTTTTCTTCAGCCCAGCGTTGCCTCACTTCTCATGACCCCGAGCAGGATCTGCTCTGCAGGACAAACCTAAGCTCTGTAGCTTTGAAGAGCCAAAGTGCTGCAGCTCTCTCAGTCTCTGTGTGCCCGAGGCTGAAAGGGTCTCTGTGCTGCAGCTCCACATTCTGTGATCCACAGCCTCCCTGGAGGTGCTGAAGGGCAGGCAGGACGAGGCCTTGGGCAGCCTGTGCTGGTGGAACCTTTGGATCCATGAATGCTGTGTGCAGTTAGTTCTGCTAAAGAACATCCACCAGGGCAAGACAGACTCACAGGAGGGGCTGGGTTAGAAGGGACCTTCAGTTCTGACACCCTGCCATGGGCCAGAGGGAGGTGTCCCTGCACAGGCTGCTCAAGGCCTCATCCAGTCTGGCCTTGAACACCTCCAGGGAGGGGAACCCGCAGCCTCCCTGGGCAGCCTGTGCCAGTGTCTCCTCGTCCTGTCAGGAATTCCTCCCTCCTCTCCAGCTCTGCCATGCTGACAGTAGCTATGAGCAGAGCTTGCAGAAGACAGCACAACTCTGCTGGGAATTCAGTCCACTCTTCCTTTCATTGTTTGCACTTCAAAGGGTTGGTTTTCTTTTGCTCTGCAATTAAGCAGAGCCAAATGTTTCCATCACTGTCATCATCTTCCCTATCACAGAGTGTCAGGGGGTGAAGGGAACTTGAAAGCAAACCAAGAGGCATTCAGAAAATGGAGCTTCCGAAGCAAAGAAAATTACAACACAATTATAAGGAGCTGAAAAGGCCCCAAATGGCACTGAGTTAGTGATGCCACATTTGGAGATACACTCAGGTGCTGACAGCAGGAAGGAGTGATGCCAAGGAGGGCAGGCAGCCCTTCCTCACTCTCCTCAGGAGCCACAGCCTCAGTACTCTTGCAGGACACATTCTGAGGAGTCCTCCTGAAGTGCCTCTCAACATTCACATGGCATAGAAACAGAGAGTTGCTTGGGCTGGAAAAGCTCTCCAAGAGCATCCAGCCCAACATCAACCCAGCACCAGCATGGCCATCAAGCCCTGCCCCAGGTGCCATGGGCACACCTTTCTGGAGCACCTCCAGCCATGGGCACTCCACCACCTCTCTGGGAATCCTCTGCCAGTCCCTGGCCATTCTGGCAGCAAAGAAGCTTTTCCTCCTCTCCAACCTAACCCTCCCCTGGCACAGTTCCAGGCCATTTCCTTTCCTCCTAAATTCACACAACGGCTCCCTACCAGCTACTGTGAAGGAGGTGGAGTCCCTGCCAGCCAGACCCAGCACAACCATCTGCCTGTGCCAGGGAGTGCTTCCCGTGGAGAGGTCACGGTGCCCAGAGAGGCTTCACTGCAGCTCTCTGTTCAGCATACTGAAGTGGTTAAGCTCTTTTCAAGATGCCAATCACTTTAATGGTCAGCAAAGCAGAGGATTGGTGATCTCCAGAGGTCCTTTCTGGGGTTGTTTAGTCTTCAGAAGAGGCTGAGGGGAGGCTTCAGCACCCTCTGCCACTCTCTGAAGGGAGCCTGCAGTGAAGTGGGGGTTGGTTGCTTCTGACATGCAACCAGAGACAGGACAAGAAGTGGCCTCAGGCTTCACCAGGGGAGGCTCAAGTCAGACCTCACGACAACCTCCTTCCCAGCAAGGGCTCTTGGGCACTGGAGGATGCTGCCCAGGGAGGCAGTGGAGTCCCCATCCCTGGAGGGATGTAAAAGCCACCTGGATGTGGTGGCCAATCTCACAGCATCACAGAATGACTGAATCATGAAGGCTGGAAAAGACCTCTAAGGTCATCAAGACTTCAACCCAGCACCTGGGGAGCCTGCTCCAGCTGGCTGCAGGGGCTGGGACTGGATGAGCTTTGGAGGTCTCTTCCAACCCAGACCACTCTGTGATTCTCAACCCAACTTGCACCATCTCTGTCATCACTAAGTGATGCCACAGGACCTGCTCAGCACAGTGCTGGCAGAGCTGCAGAGCCCCTGCAGCAGAGCAGCTCCTGCTCACACCCAGTAACCCAGCAGAGCTCTTTGCCCTTTGCAGTCACTGCTGTGGCACACAGCTCTGGGGACTTGTTCAGTCCTGATCTCAGCTGTTAAACTCTGCTCTGCTGCACGACCTACCCAGCCCTACAAGGACATCTGAGGTTCTGGGAGAGCCCCAAGGCAGCTTGAAATTCAGATCAGCTCTGCTAATCACCTGCAGAGTTTCCTTCTGAAACTGGTGAGAGGTTCATGCACCTCTCTGTGGAGCTGCCACTTACAATCACAGCAGGCTGGGCTTAGAAGGCAGCTCTGGAGACCATCCAGACCAACTCCTCTGCTGCAGCAGGGTCAGCTAGAGCAGGCTGCACAGGAACACCTCCAGGTGGGCTTGGAAAGTCTCGAGAGCAGACTCCACAATCCCTCTGGGCAGCCTGCTCCAGGCCTCCAGCACCCACACACCAAACAGGTTTCTCCTTAAGTCAAAACTCCTGGGTTCCAGTTTGTGCCCCTTGGCCCTTTCCTGTCCCTGGGCACCACTGACAAGAGCCCAGCCTCAGCCTCTTGCCCCCCAGCCTTTAGACTTTGATCAGCATGAAGGGTATCTCCTCTCAGGCTGCTCTCCTTCAGGCTCAGCAGTCCCAGGTCTCACAGCCTCTCACCACAGAGCTGCTCCAGGACCCTCAGCATCCCCACTGCTCTCCACCAGGCTCTCTCCAGCAGGTCCCTGTCCCTCTTGAGCTGGGGAGCCCAGAACTGGACACAGTAGTCTGAGTGCCCCTTGCCAGGGCAGAGGAAGAGGAGAACCTGCCCCAACCTGCTGGCCACACTCTTCTTGGTGCACCCCAGGAGCCCACTGGCCTTTGTGGCCACATTGCTGGTGGGGATCTTGCTGTCCCCCAGCACCCCCAGGTCTTTCTCTGCAGCAGTCCTGCTTCTGCTCCCCAGGTGAAGGACTCTGCACCTGCCCTTGCTGGTGCCAGGGTGAGCTGTGCTGCACTGCTGCACGCTTGGGCAGTACCAGAGGAAAACTGCAGCGTCAGGAGGGTCCAACAAAGCTCCAAAGGCACCTGTCTGAACCAACCAGACATGACAGAGATGGTGGGGAACAAGGTCCCATGGGACACCAAAGTGCCTTTGCGGCCAAGAGAGCCAATGGCAGCTTGAGGTTCATGATGAAGAGTGTGGCCAGCAGGTCCACTTCTGTTCTGCCCTGGGGAGGCCACATCTGGAGTACTGTGACCGGTTCTGGACTCCCCAGTTCCAGAGGCAGAGGGAACTGCTGGAGACAGCCCAGGGGAGGCTGTGAGGATGCTGCAGGGCCTGGAGCAGCTCTGTGAGGACGAGGCCAGCTGCAGCCTGCTGAGGCATTCACAGTGCCTGGTCTCAGCAAGCCACAGGCAATCCAGACAGGGCAGGGCTATGGGAACGAGGCACACAAACAAGGTAGTTAACTTCTCAGCTCTTCAGCAGGCTCAAAAAGCAGTCCAGGCTTTGCCTCCATCACTGACAGTCCTGCTCTGCTCCTGCCTTTGACAACGAGGGAGTGGCAATGAGCAGTGCAGCAGAGTGGCTGCAGAGGCAGCTACAGACAGCTCACTACCCACAAGGGGCAACGATGCAGCTCTCTGCAGGATCCATAAACAAAGGTGAAGCACAACTGGTGGCAACTATTGTGTGCTGAGGTGGATGGGAAAGGATTCAGATGGTGTTTGCCACCTCAGAGCTGCTCAGGCAGGCAGTGTGTGGAGGAGAAATCCCTGACAGCGAGGGTGGGGAGAGCCTGGCACAGGCTGCCCAGGGAGGCTGTGGCTGCCTCCTCCCTGGAGGTGCTCAACGCCAGGCCCTGGTGGGAGGTGTCCCTGCCCTTAGTAGAGAGCTGCAACTGGATGGTCTTGAGAGTCCCTTCCAAACCAGTCCAGCCTGTGGTTAGCACCTGGCCACTGGTACTGGGCTCTGGGCTCCCTGGGTGTGCCTCGCAGCCCACAGCAAGTGCTGATGGATTTACATCAGGGCAGAGCTCATTGCTCTCTGCAGCTCCCTGGGAGGAGGCTGCAGGGAGCTGGGCTTGGGCTCTGCTGTCTGTTCTCATGGGAGAGAAGGAGAGGAAATGGCCTGGGATGGTGCCAGGGCAGGGTTAGGCTGGAGAGGAGGAAAAATGTCTTTGGTGCCAGAGTGGTACTCCCTCAGCCTCCTCTGCTCCACGCTGAGCACCCCCAGCTCCCTCAGCTGCCCCTCCCCAGCCCTGCTCTACACACCCTTCCCCAGCTCTGTGACCTTCTCTGGACCTGCTCCAGCCCCTCAATGCTTCTGGCAGTGAGGGGCCCAGAGTTGAAGCCTGTAGTCCAGGTCCATCACTAATGTCAGTGGTGTCAGGGTGGAACAGTTCCCTGGAAGTGCTGCCAGCCCCCTCTGAGCAAGGCCTTATGCAGCAGCTCAGTGTGGGTCCTTCTCCAGCACTCTCCCAGAATCCCAGAACCACTGTGCTTGGAGAGGACCTTTAAGGCTCACAGGAAGGGTGGGGCTGGAAGGGGCCTTCAAGACCATGCAGTGCCAGCCCCTGCCATGGGCACAGGCACCTCCACCAGCCTGGCCTTGAACACCTCCAGGGAGGGGACACACACAGCCACCCTGGGCAGCCTGTGCCAGTGTCTCCCCACCCTCACTGCCAGTTTCCTCCTCACCTCCAGCCCCAGTCTCCCCTCCTCAAGCTTCAATCCATTCCCTCTCGTGGTATCACTACAAGCCTTTGTCCAAAGCCCCTTCCTGGCTTCCTTGCTGAGCTCAACCATTGCACCTACAGCACCACAGTGCCTGGGCCCTTTGTGCTGGCAAGATGTGACACATGGCAGCACCACCTCCAGCTGCTCCAGTGAGGCACTGAGTGCTGGAGACACCTGAGGAGCAAGGATGGAGCTGAGATATCAACAGCCTGACAAGACTTTATCTGAGAGCTGCCCTCCTGCTTCCTGAAAGCAGCAAAAGCAATTTACCCTCCACTGTGCCTATTTATTAGCTTGTTAATTGTCTTGGACTACTGGTGCCCAGGAAGACACTGAATCACGGTGGGGAAGGAGGGAGGGGGTGGTGTGGGAGAGCAGCTGGGCTGTTAACTCCTAAGTAAGCAAACTGAAGCCATTCAAACACTGCTTGGAGCATCTGCTCAAGAACAGCTGAAGCTCTTCTGATGTTCTCGGGCAGTGTCCTGTCAAGCAGTTGCTGCTGGAGTGAATTTGTAGAATCACAGACTGGGAGGGACCCCTGGAGACCATCCAGCTCCAACCCCTGCCAGAGCAGGGCACACAGCAACACATCCAGGTGGGCTTGGAAGCCACCAGAGCAGGAGACTCCCTGAGCAGCCTGCTCCAGGCTCCAGCACCCTCACACCAAACAATTTTCTCCTCATGCTGAGCTGCAACCTCCTGGGTTGCAGTTGGTGTCAACTGTCCTGGCACTCCCAGCCCTTGTCCAAAGTCCCTCCCCAGCTCTCCTGCAGCCCCTTCAGGCACTGGCAGGCTGCTCTGAGGTCTCCCTGGAGCCTTCTCTTCTTCAGGCTAAACAGCCACAACTCTCCAGCCTGTCCCCTACTGGAGGTTCTGCAGCCTCTGAGCATCTTGGTGGCCTCCTCTGTGGGCCCCAGAGCTGGAGGCAGTGCTGCAGGTGAGATCAGAGCAGAGCAGAGGGGCAGAATCCCCTCCCTGTGCTGCTGCTCTCCCTGCTCTGCCTGCAGCCAGCACACAGCTGTCTCTGGGCTGTGCCCAGTGCTGGCTCCTGGGCACTTTGGCACCAACTGACACCCCCAAGGCCTCCTCCTCAGGGCTGCTCTCAGCCACTGCTCACCCAGCCTGGGTTTGTGCTTGGGACTGCCCTGGCCCAGCTGCAGGACCTTGCCCTCAGCCTTGTTGAACTGCATGAGGTTGGCCTGGGCTCACCTCTGCAGCCTGTCCAGGTCCCTCTGGATGGATCCTTCCCTCCAGCATGGCAACCACACCACACAGCTTGGTGTCACCTGCAGACTGGCTGAGGCTGCCTCCATCCCCTGGCCATGCTGCACATGAAATCCTCTGCCTCTCAACACAGAAATATGTTAGAAGCAGCTTTGGGAGTGATGAAATGCTGGGGACAGACAATAGGCAGGGCAGCTTCTGAAGGAACACAGAAGTTATCAGCAGATGGAATTAACTCTAAGGAGCAGTTCCTCAGCTGCAGGTGCCAAGAGCACCCTGAGTGTCACAGGAGAATGAAGACTTTGGGCTGGGTGTGGGGAGGGAAACTAATCAGGAGAAGAGAAGGATGCTGAATAGCTGCAGCAAGGACCTTGGCATCAGGGTGGCCCTTTGGCAAAGCCTTGATGCAGACCTTCAGGTGCTTCCTTCCTTAACAGCCAGCACTGCAGTTGGTGTTGTCTGCAGTTCCAGACTCATTTACAGAATTCTATACTAATTAAAGAAAGCCACAACACAACCATGAAGTAAGGCAGAAAGATAAGGCCAAGACATGAAGTAATTAAACAAAAAAAACCCCAAAAGTCCAGTCCAGGGCAAAGATAAAGCCAAGATAAGAAGTAACTAGGGCAAAGAAGGCCAGTGCAGGGCAAGAAGGAAGCCAAGGCACAGAAGAGCCCAGTGCAGCCTGCAGCACATGGCTCCCCCTGCCCACTGTGATGCCCCAGCACAGGACTGCAGCTCTGTGCAGCAGGCCCTGGCGCTGCTGGGGCACGAGCAGCTCACAACCCAGCAGTGTGCCCCCATTTCCAGTGCTGGGCTCCCCAGACCAAGAGGTACAGGGATCTGCTGGAGAGGGTCCAGTGCAGGCTGCAAGGATGCTGAAGGGCCTGGAGCAGCTCTGTGAGCAGCAAAGGCTGAGAGCCTGCAGAGGAGAAGGCTGAGAGGGGACCTGCTCAGTGTCTGTGAGGAGCTGAGGGGTGGGAGGCAAGAAGCAGGGGCCAGGCTCTGCTCAGGGGTGTCCTGGGATAGGACAAGGGACAGTAGACACCAACTGCAACCCAGGAACTCCTTTCTCATCTCCAGTCTCAGTCTCCCTTCTTCCAGCTCAAAGCCATTGTCCCTCCTCCTGTCTCTCTGAGCTCTCTGTAAATTTCTTTCTTGCTATTAATTTCTCCACCAGCCTGCAACCAGCCCCAAACACACACAAAGGACTCACAGCAGCCCCAATCTGCCCTGGAGCCCTGCTCCTATGCAGTGAGCCTGAGACACAGTGCAGTGACTCAGTAGCCACTAGACCAGGTCCCACCCCAGCCCTGGCAGCAGCTGTAGTTTCTTTACCTTTTTCTCTCTGTTTCCCCCCTCTGTTTCCAGGCTTTCCCTCCAGATGTGCCACACTGCTGCCACAGACACTGTACCAGAGGGAATCTGCTTGCCCTGCACCTGACTAACTGCTGGTTCCTGCTGCAGGATGTGACCACTCTGCATCCCCAGCTTCTGCTGACCTGGGCACCTCTGAGCTGCTCAGCCCTGGGGGCACTCAGCCTGCAGAGGGATCTGACCAATGGGGGCATGTTAGGGCTGGGTACACCAAGTATTGCACTGGCAGAGGCTGCCCAGGGAGGTGGTGGAGTCCCCATGCCTGCAGGTGTTCCAGAAACCTGTGCCCATGGCACCTGGGGACAGGGTTTGGTGGCCATGGTGGGCTTGGGCTGATGGGTGGACTGGATGATCTCAGAGGGCTTTGCCAACCCAGCCAGTTCTGTGCTTCTAACTCCCTGAAAGGGGGTCAGAGCCAGGCAGGTGTTGGTCTCTGCTCCCCAGTACCAAGTAGCAGGACAAGAGGAAATGGCCTCCAGCTGCAGCAGGGAAGGTTTAGGTCAGATGTTAGGAAAAACATCTTTCCTGAAGGGGTGGCACTGGAACAGGCTGCCCAAGGAGTCACCATCCTTGGAGGTGGAAAGTTGTGGCCATGGTTTAGCGGGCATAGAATCCTGGAACTATTGAGGCTGGAAGAGACCTTTGGGATCAAGCCCAAGTGCTCACCCAGAGCTGTCAGCCCCACCACTGCCAGCAAGCCCTGGGCTGTGGGCACAGCACCACCGAGGTCACAAAGACCTCCAAGATCATCAGGTCCAAGCTTCCACCCAAGCCCACCACGAGCACTGGGGCATGCTGGTGCATGGCTGGACTTCAGAAGAATTTGCCAACCTTCATGCTTCTGTTTGGTGACTCCACCCTGCTTGGGCTCCTGGCTCAGCCCCTGCCTGCTGGGGGCAGGGGCTCCCAGTTCTCTCACTTCCGTCTCTGATTGCTTCCTCCATCCCTGTGCAAGGGCTCGGCCAGCAGAGGTGAGGGCACTGCCCTGCCAGCTGGGGCCGTGCCCCACAGCAGCCCTCTGTGCCTTTAGCCTCTGCCACCAGCAGAGCGCAGTCCCGGCCCACGTTCGCCGCCTCACGCAGACAGCAGCTGCGGACCTGCTCCGCAGCACATCCATCGCGGCGCTGACGGCAGCTTGGCTGCCCCGGGGGCTGCCGACTTTAGCAGAGCTCATCTCTCGCCTTGGGTCCACGGCTGCAGACCCCCCGCAGCACACCAACTGCCTCCCCCTGCCTGCGGTCGCCCACGGAGCTGCACGGACAGGCACTGACCCCTGAGCTCCCCACACAGGGCATTCAGAGAGCTTGTGGCACCCCTCGAGTGGAGAACGTTGGATCTAGACCTACCTGAGCTAACTCAGTGTGCTGTGAGCAGGACGAGGACGACCTCTCCAGCCCCTCCCAACCTGAGCTCTCAGATGCACACTGACTCAGGCCAGAGCACTGCTTACAGGAGCAGCAATTCTTTCTAGAAAGAACAATCACAGCACTGCTGAGGCTGGAATAGACCTTTGAAGTCATGTAGCCCAACCCCTCACCTGAAGCTCACAATCCTGCCACTGCTGCTAAGCCACAGCCACTAAAACCTCAGCACCACAGCCTTGTGCCTTTTAAACCCCTGCAGGGAGGGGACCCCACCAGCTCCCTGGGCAGCCTGTCCCAGAGCCTGACAACCCTTGCTGGGGAGGAACTCTTCCTAATATCCAACCTGAATCTCCCCTGGAGGGAGCTTTCCTCTTGTCCTCTCTCTTCTTGCTTGTCAGCAGACCCTACCTAGCTCCAGCCTCCTCTCAGGGAGCTGCAGAGTGCAATGAGCTCTGCCCTCAGCCTCCTCTGCTGCACACTGAGCCCCCCCAGCTCCCTCAGCTTCCCCTCCCCAGCCCTGTGCTCCAGACCCTTCCCCAGCTCTGTGCCCTTCTCTGGACCTGCTCCAGCCCCTCAGTGTCCTTCTGGCAGTGAGGGCCCAGAGCTGCACCCAGCACTCAAGCTGTGCCCTCCCCAGTGCCCAGCCCAGGGGCACACTCCCTGCCCTGCTCCTGCTGCCCACACCAGTGCTGATCCAGCCCAGGCTGCTGGTGCCCTTCTTGGGCACCTGTTCAGGTGGCTGTCAGCCATATGGAATGGGACATCCTTTTGGTCATCTGAGGTCCTGGCTACATCCCCTGCCACCTCCCTGCCCTCCCAGCTTACTCATTAGAGGGCAAAGTGAGGAACAGAACAGCCAGCCCTGCTGGGCAGGAGCTGAGGCACTGCTGTGTTGTCTGCAGAGACAGCCACAAACCCAAAGCCTTGCACCACAGGAGGTCCTGGGAAGAACATCACTCCCACCCAGCCAAGGCTAATCCAGATCTACAATTTGAAGGCTTGTTCTGGGCAAGAGGGACATGAACACCACGGGAAGAGAAATGGACTTGCCTGAAAAAAAGAAACTTGAGCTGGACCAAGCAGTCCAAACAGCAGCAACCTCCATCTCAATCCCAGCTAGCCAAGCTGAAGAGGCCTTTGGGGGCTCCATGAAGCCTGTGCTGGGCTCTGCTCCTCTCTGCATTGAGGCACAGAGTCCCCATCCATCTGCCAGATCACTGTCTGCAGGCCCAGCTGGCAGGGCTGGCACAGGCTGAGTTACAGCCCCAGGATTCTAGCTGCTGAGCTCCCCCAGGGCTGCAGCAGATGGTGGTGCCCTGGGCTCCTGCCTGCCCAGCAGGCAGACTCCAAAGGCAATCTCCCTTCCAGCCAGGGGTGAGCCAAAATGGGATGGAGAAAGCAACCATGCCTAGCTGTGGGGACAGACCACCAGTGCCAGAGGCTCCTCTCGACTGCTGCCTCTAAGCTCTGCAGGGAAGGACCTCAAGTGCTGGTGGACAAAATGCTCCTCAGCAAGCAGCAAAGTGCCTTCGTGGCTGAGAAGGTCAACAGCATCCTGGACTGCTTGAAGAGTGTGGCCAGCAGCCCAAACCAGGCTCTCCTCTGCCCTGCCAGTCATTAGTGCAGGTAGTGTGGGGCTGGGGTGGTGGGGAGCATAGGGTGAGGACGATGTGTGTGGGCCTGGGGTGGTGAGGAGCACAGGGTGAGGATGATGTGTGTGGGCCTGGGGTGGTGAGGATGATGTGCAGCTCACCTCCCAACACTGTCAGGGCCCTTCAACAATCCATAGCATCCCAGAGTGGCTCAGGCTGGAAGGGACCTTGGAGCTCCTCCAACCTCCTCACCTCTCAGCTAGACTCGGCCGCTCAAGGCGGTTGAGGCAGCAGCTTTACTACTTCAGTCCTGGCTTCCCTAAAAGGGCCTCCTGCTCACACTGAGCTCAGGCAGACTGTGTGGCAGCTCTAGTCAAGCTTCCCTCCACTGAACTTTGTTGATGGTGCCTTTTCCCAACTCATTTTCCTTGTTGCACAGGGCCAGGAACCCAGCCCTTTCTCCTGCTGCACACGACTGTCCTCTTTGGTCACTCAGGTCAAGTTCTAACGCAGTGTCCACTTCTGCTTTTAGATCCACTCAGTGGATTTCAGCAAAAAATAAAATGCAATTAGGCTTTAGTCAAGCAGATGAAACCTTTGGGGGGGGGAACCTTGAAGGTATAGTGAGAATAACAGAAAATGGAGTGAGTAACATCCCAAACCCTTCCATCTCCAAAATGGATTTGGAGCAAAATGCAGTTGTGAAGGTGGAAGAAAGGCATCAGAATAAGGCTGAGACCTATCTCCACTTTTATTGCACTGTCTTCAGTCCCAGAGAAAATCCCTTCGGCTGGGATTCAAGGACTGGGGCAGGCTCCCCAGGGAGGTGTTTCCCAGAGGCAGAGCTGTGGTGCTGAGGGCCATGGGTTAGCCCCAGCCTTGGCAGAGTTAGAGACTGGCTGGACCCAATGATCTTAAAGGTCTTTTCCAACCCAGATGATTTCACAGCTGTGATTCATCTCACCTCTCTCACCTGCAGCTCTCTAAACCGGAGTTGGACAGATCAAAGCTCTCTCTGTTCAAACTCTGCTACCCATAGCAAAATGTTCATCTGTCCACAACTGCAAGTTATTGAAGGCCTTGGATGAGGACTGCCCACAGCATCAGCTCACCTCTCCTCTCCAAAGGTGCCCCAAGCTCAGCAGCAGACATGCAGTCAGAGTGCTGGTCAGGCTGGAAAGGCCCCGACGATCAGCCAAGTCCAGCCAGCAACTAAACCACAGCCCCAAGCACCTTGGCCACACCTGTCTGGAACACCTCCAGGGATGGGGACTCCACCACCTCCCTGGACAACCTATTGCAGTGCCAACTGGGAAAGCACTACCAAACATTCCCACCAATTTCCTGGTTTGCCCACAAGCATGAAAACTGCACTCAAAAATCAACCAACCACTCCTGAACTTTCCTGGGGCAGATTCATGCTGATGGTACTGTAAAACGAAGCATGGAGAGCATCTTCTGCAGCTGTCTCTATTGGAAAGTAGAGGTTGGAGACACCATTGGAACACAACAAACTCCCTGCTATCAGGCATCCCACCTGATGCTTTGATGGGATGCACCAGGAGCCTCTGCCCACTGGTGCAGGGCACAAGGGAAGCGATGAGCAGCAGCTTGAGCAGGGCAGAAATGCTTCCTGCAAGTCCAGACAGGGAGGTTGCTGTGGAAACAGCTGGCTGGGAAGCCTGCTCTGGCTGCAGTTTTATTTAGCTTTGGGATTTTTGGGTGTGATTTTAATAAAGTAATCTTCCTGAAGCAGTTCAGGGCTTTGTTTTTCCCTCCACAAGACACTGACTTGAGGACTTGAGGGATGCCTACCCAGAGAGAAGCCTGTGTGCTCTGGGGGCCCTCTTTGGCAGGGGGGGGACTGGAGGCTCTCCAGAGCTCCCTTCCAACCACAACATCCTGAGCCTGTTTTACACTTAAACTCACCTAGGTAAAGGCCACCTGGGCACCCCCTGGCTCATCTCCAGCTGCTGTCACCCAGCACCCCCAGGGCCTTCTCTGCTGGGCCCTTTCCAGCCACTCTGCCCCCAGGCTGGAGCCTTCCTGGGGTTGCTGTGCCCCAAGAACATGACCCAGCACTTGGCCTTGCTGGACCTCAGCCCACTGGGCTCAGCCCATGGATGCAGCCTGGCCAGGTCCCTCTGCAGAGCCTTCCTACTCTCCAGCAGATCACCACTGCCACCCAGTTTGGTGTTCTCTGCAAGCTTACTGTGGGTGCCTGGATGCCCTCCTCCAGACCACTGACAGGGATGCTGACTGCTGTCTCTGCAGCTGTGCCCCAGTTGTGGCCAGCATGCCCAGCACCAGCAGTAGTTTTCCATCCATGTCTTGCATTATTTGTCAACATTAGCCCTGGGGACACCTGGAGAGGTTTTCCTGTGCCAGTCACAACAACCCTCCCTGTACCTTGCCCAGGGCTGTCACCACTGGAGGCTTCAGAGGCCCCAGGTACCAACTGTGGAGCTCAAGGCTGCAATCAAACCTGAGCTGTGAGGACTCACCTGGGGAGCAGTTGCAGCTGAAGCCATTTATGTCTTCTTCACAGGTTCCTCCATTCCAGCAGGGGCTGTCCAGACAGTGGCCCAGGAGAAGAGAGCAGGTGTCCCCTGCAAGGGCAGGGTGAAAAGGCACAATAAAGACATCTGTGCTGCACGGGGAACTGTCCCTGCTGACTGCAGAGGGGGAGCAAGATGACCTTTGAGGGACCCTTCCAACCCAGCGTCCTCCCTGAGTATGCTCAAGCCACAGGGACACAGCGGCAATGAGAAGGGCTGTGGGATGGTGCCAGCCTGCACGCTGACCTCATGCCAAGGGGCACTCGGTGACTGCCAGGGGCTGGCACACATCCTGTGTGCCACGGTTTGGCTGCTCCATGGCTCCTGAGCCAGCCCACTTCTGACAGGCACTGCTGGGAAGAGGGCACCCAGGGGAGCAGGAGGCCTCCTGCTGAGGGCATGCCTGCTCCTGCAGGGCTCTTGCCCATCACACACCATTCCTGTGACCCAGGCAAGTTTTCTCCAGCTGTGCCAACCATTTGCTGTCCTTTGGAAGAGGATGGCAAAGCAGCACTGCTGATGAAAAGCAGACAGCAGAGCCCATCCTGTGCTCTGCAGAAAGCTGGCACAAGGAAACTGAGGGTTTGGCCATGTGGTACCAGCGGAGCAGGATCACAGAACTGAGGGCCTGGTTTAGGTGGAAAAGCCCTCCCAGAGCACCCAGCCCAACCAGCAATCCAACCACGGCCACTAAACCCTGGCCCCAAGTGCCATGGGCTCATGGTCCTGGGACCCCTTGAAGAATGGAGACTCCACCACCTCCCTGGGCAGCCTCTGCCAGTCCCTGACCACTCTGGCACCAAAGAATTTTTTTAACTGTCCAATGTAAACCACCTCCTCTGGTGCAGCTTGAGATCACTTCTCACCCTGTCACTTGTCCCTAGGCAGCAGAGCCCAGCCCCAGCTGCCTGCAGCCTCCTCTCAGGGAGCTGCAGAGAGCAATGAGCTCTGCCCTCAGCCTCCTCTGCTCCACACTGAGCACCCCCAGCTCCCTCAGCTGCCCCTCCCCAGCCCTGTGCCCTTCTCTGGACCTGCTCCAGCCCCTCAGTGTCCTTCTGGCAGGGAGGGCCCAGAACTGCACCCAGCACTCAAGCTGGGCCCACCCCAGTGCCCAGCCCAGGGGCACAATCCCTGCCCTGCTCCTGCTGCCCACACCAGTGCTGATATTCACTCTGCCAGCTAAACCCTGTGCAGTGACAATGAGGACAGCTGAGGCCTGAGTGCTGCAGACAAGAACCAGCTGTGGGATGATCTTAGAAGTCTTTTCCAACCCAAACAGTGCCATGGTGCAGGCTCAGTGCCATGACATGCAGTGCTACACCTCACAGGGGCACATCTCAGACCTTGCAACCAGCTGTAAGGATTTTCAGAACTGATGTCCTCAGAGCACAAAGGAGACCTGTGGACAGCAACTGTACCTAGGCTGGAGATGAGGAAGGAGTTCTTGCCAGTGAGGGTGGGGAGACACTGGCACGGGTTGCCCAGGGAGGCTGTGGCTGCCCCCTCCCTGGAGGCGTTCAAGGCCAGGCTGGCTGAGGCCCTGAGCAAGCTGGGCAGGGGTTGGCACTGGCTGAGCTTGGAGGTCCCTTCCAGCCCAGCCCATTCCAAAGCTCTGAGCACTGGGCACATGGTAGCAGCAGGGCAGGAACAGGGAGGCCTTTGCTTTGTTCTCCCTCCCAGCAGGGAGCTGATCTCAGCTCCCTGTCTGAAGTGGGTGCTGAGAACCTCCTTTGAAGACCAGATAAAAACCACTAATTGGCTACAAATTACTTTTAACATCAAAGCAAGTTAATAGAAATAATTTTCTGCATTTCCACTTTGAAGGGCAACATTAACACAACTCACCCAAACATCATTAGTAGCAACACTCAGCATTTAATCAGCTACTTACTGCCCTATGGCTCAGGGTCTGGACTCCTAAACTCCCAGAGCCCACTCCACCCAGTTCTGCAGTACCAGGGGAAGGGGCAGAATGGGCAGAGAATGCATTAGGTGGGGGGGGCACCTCTGAGGGTCATCTGGTCCAGCCCCCTGTGACAAGCAGGAACATCCCTGCCTGGCTCATGAACCACTTCTACTCCTGCTAAGCCTGGCACCCTCATTGCCCTCTCTAAGTCCCTGGAAGGAGGTTGCAGTGAGGTGGGGCTTGGACTCTTCTGCCCAGCATCAGGGAGGGGAAGGAAGGAAGAGAAGGAAGGGAAAGGGTCTGAAATTGTGCCAGGGGAGGGTTAGGTTGGAGATGAGGAACGATTTCCTTGCTGCCAGAGTGGTCAGGGACTGGCAGAGGCTGCCCAGGGAGGTGGTGGAGTCCCCACGGCTGGAGCTGTTACAGCCAGCTCTGCCCATGGCACCCAGGGGCACGGTTTAGTGCCCTGGTCTCAGGCTGAACTCTTCAAGGTGTCTCCCACGCAGCACAACTCTCTGACTCTAGCAGAAATGCTGGCGGCTGCGGGAGCAGGCAGTGCCCGTCCCTGCCGCAGCCTGCTCAGCCCGTGAGGAGCAGCTGCACCTCCGGCGGGCACAGGCAGCTCGCAGCAGAGCTTGCCCCGGGACTCAGCCGCCTGCCTGCGGGGGGCGCTGCAGCAGCGCCGCTGCTGTGACCTGTGCAGGCAGCCTGCAGCTCCCAGGGCAGCGCCACCCAGCAGCATCCATCTGCACGAAGACGACCCCGGCACAGGTCTGCTCCCTGCAAGGGCCTCTGCAGGACCCCCAGTCCCAGCCCCTCTGAGGCAGGTCTGAAGGACTCCAGAGAGGGAGACTTCACAACCCCTCCGGGCAGCCTGCTCCAGAGCTCTACGACCCCACAGCAAAGAAGATTCTCCCCATGTCTAGCTGGAACTCGGTGTCCCAATTTGTGCCCCTCTGTGAGGTGGTCTTAAAGCACTTTGCTGGTTTAGCTCCTCTCAAAGAGCCTGAGCTGGGGGGAGGAAACCCTCACAGAGCCTGACCCCAGAGAAAGTCTGTGGCTCCTCAGCTGCAAAGCCCAAGAGCCTCACTCACCTCTCTCCGTGGGTTTACACCACGAGTCCACCAGACAGGCTGCATGGGCACGAGATGCCAAGCAGCATCAGCCTCCTGCAGCAGAACAGGGCAGCCAGAGCCACCCAGGCTGCTTGGGATGCGGGAGCAGAGGGGAGCTCCACTCACACCAAGTCCTCCCCTCTCAGATGGGGGTGCAGGCTGGGGGTGGGGGCAGCTCTGTCAGATGCAGGTAGGAGGTGTGAACAAAGCAGCTGCCCTCACTCCTGCAGCACCAGTTACAGCCTCAGCCTGCCAGGTGACCCTACTGAGACAATCAGCCCTGAGCAGCTCCACCTGGAGCTCTCTGCACACCACCTCCTTACCCAATGAGCTTGGGCTCAGCTTTGCTCAGCTGCAGGTACTTGGAGCTGGCCTGAGACCTGCTGTAGATTTGCCTCTTCCAGTCCTGCCTTGGGCCTGTGGCTTACTAAAACTAACTTCCTTCTGTAGATGGACTCTAGACCTGGTCACAGAATGCCCTGGGCTGGCAGGGACCCCCAAGAGTCATCCAAGCCCCTGCAGTCAGCAGGGATACCACCAACTAGAGCAGGCTGCTCAGAGCCCAGTCAAGCCTCACCTTGAATGTCTCCAAGGATGGGAACTCCACCACCTCCATGGGCAAGCTGTCCCAGGGCTCCACCACCCCAGAGCAAGGAGTTCTTGTACTTTCAGATGCTGTAGGACTCTGCCTTTCCCCAGGAAGCAGAGCTCCCAGCCCCTCAGTCACCTTACAGCCATAAGAGCTGGGGGGACCTTGGAGCTGCTGGCAGCTGAAGGGATCCTACAGAGGAAATTTTCCTGAGCCAGGCCAAGGGGCAATGGTTTGGAGCTGAGGCAGAGCAGGCTGAGAGTGGAGCTGAGGAAGAAGCTGTGCAGTGTGAGGGTGGTGAGAGCCTGGCACAGGCTGCCCAGGGAGGCTGTGGCTGCCTCCTGCCTAGAGGTGTTCAAGGCCAGGCTGGGGGAGGCCTGGAGCAGCTGAGTCTGGTTGAGAGGTGTCCCTGGGCAGAGTGGGGAGGGTGGAGATGAGCTCCAGGGTCCCTTCCAGCCTGAGCCACTCTGCTTTTGGTGGCTCTCCACTGGGCTCTCTCCAGCAGTTCCTCACCTCTCCTAAACTGGGGGGGCCCAGAGCTGAAAGGACCCTTCAGAAGGCAGTGCTGTGGAGGGTGATGCTGTACAAGATTTGTTTCTGTGGTGCAAATACCCAAACCCTGGCTTCATTATGGACTTGTTTCTGCACTAAATTGGATCCTGCTCTGCTGGTGGCAAATCCCATTACAGTGCCTGGGGGATCCCTGCATGGTAACACAAAGCATTTGAGAAATGCTGGTAGCTGTCAGCTCCATCAATCATCCAGGATGAGGAGACAGCCAGGAGTTGTCTGTGGGAAATTTTGCTCCTGAAATAAAACCTGATTCTAATGTTCCATCAAAGAGCTCCCAGGGATTCATCTGTGAGCAGGACAGAGACCAGCTTGGTGACTGGGACCTCATGGCTGATTTGCAAACCTGTGAATCATGCTGCACAGAGGATGACAGCTGCCTCCTGAGCTCCACAGTCCCCAGCACCAACTCCTGCTTTGCTCTGTGCTTTGTTTTCCACTACCTTTATGTTTCATTGCAAACTGAATGTAGCATTTATGAAAGAAAAAAGCACACCTGGATACCCTGAGTACCACTGCAGGCAGGGGGGGATGAGGTTGGGAGCAGCCCTGCAGAGAAGCACTTGGGGTGCTGGGGGCTGACCTAATGGGCACTGCCAGCCCAGAAGGCCAAGGGCAGCCTGGGCTGCATCCATAGCAGTGTGGGCAGAGATGGAGAGAGGGGATCCTGCCCCTCTGCTCTGGGCAGGCCTCACCTGCAGCTGTGCCCAGCTGTGGGATCCCCAGCACAGGAGAGACCTGGACCTGCTGGAGAGGGTCCAGAGGAGGCCATGGAGATGCTCAGAGGCTGGAGAACCTCTGCTGTGGGCACAGACTGAGGGAGTTGAGGGTGTGCAGCCTGGAGAGAAGGCTGCAGGCAGAGCTCAGAGCTGCAGTTCAGTATCTGCAGGGCAGCTGCAGGCAGGCTGGGGAGGGACAGGCTGAGGGCAATGGTTTGGAAGTAGAGCAGAGCAGAGTTAGGTTGGGCAGCAGGAGGAAGGAAGCTCTGCAGAGGGAGGCTGGTCAGAGACTGGCACAGGCTGCCCAGGGAGGTGGTGGAGGCTCTACCCCTGCAGCCATGCAAGGTCAGAGCTGCTGTGTCCCTGTGCAGCTGCAGCTGGAGGTGTCCCTGTGCCTGCAGGGGGTTGGACAAGATGCCCTTGGAGGGTCCCTCCCAGCCTGATGCAAGACCTTAATGGCCACAGTGGCCTTAGGCCTTGAGCTGTGCTTGATGCTCTCAAAGGTCTTTTCGAACCAAACCCTTCCAGGTTCCCCAGCAGGACGACCACAGCCGCAGGGCAGGACACCTCCCGGGGCTCAGGTTACCTTTGAAGCCAGCAGCACACAGACAGGAGAAGTGCCCGAGCAGATCCAGGCAGGCAGCTCCGTTCTGGCAGGGGGAACTCGAGCACTCATCTGCCTCAGCCTCGCAGAAGGGTCCCTCGTAGCCAGGGGCACAGCTGCAGCTGTAGCTGCCCAGGTGCTGCTGGCACACACCATGCTCCGAGCACTGCCTCCCAAGGCAGCTGTCTGCAGGCAGCTGGCACAACCTGCCAGTGTAACCAGGAGGGCAGATGCACCTGGCATGGAGGTGAGAGCAGACAAATCAACCAACCAGCACAAGCACACCAGGCTGCAACAGACAGTCCCAGAAGCACAGGGGCTGGGTGGAAGCCCTGCAGATCATTAAGTCCAACTCACCCAACAGTGGAGGCTTTGCCTAGATGAAGGCACAGAGGAACACAGCCAGGTGGGGCTGGAAGCTCTCCACAGAAGGAGACTGCACAACCCCTTTGGGTAGCCTGCTCCAGGCCTCCAGCAGCCTCACACCAAAGATTTTCCTGGAGTTCAAGTGAAACCTTCTGCCTGCTGCCCCTCATCCTGCCAATGGGCACCACTGATAAGAGCCAGCCCCATGGCACCTGGGGCCATGGTTCAGTGGCCATGGAGGTGCTGTGCTGGACAGGATGCCCTTGGAGGCCTTCTCCAGTCAACAGCTCTGTGAAGTAGCTCAGATCTGTCTGACGATGGTAAGTACTTGGTCACCAGTGCCTGGGAGGGGCCTGCAGGAGAGTCGCACAGGGATGCTTTACAAGGGCT
>VWYK01040879.1:14536-27417 GCA_013399775.1 Semnornis frantzii | reverse complement strand
GGGTGGGGGGGGGCGTATAAATTAAAACACTCCCCGTGTAAAAATCCGCCTTTTCCAACATTTGAAGCCAGTTAAAAAATGTTTTCATTTCCTGCATCCCTTCACGCAGTACTTAGGTTCCACCTAGTGGCATTGAACGGCAATAAACAGCAGACGACAGGCGTTTTATTGTCTAAATCATAGAATGGCCTGGGTTTGGAAGGGACTTCCAAAGGTCATCCAGTCCAACTCCCCCTGCAATAAGCAGGGTCATCCTCCACTAGATCAGTTTGGCCAGAGCCCCGTCGAGCCTCACCTTGAATATCTCCAGGAATGGGGCCTCAACTACCTCCACAGACAACCTGTTCCAGCCTTCTACCACCCTCAGGGTAAAGAACTTGTTCCTAACATCCAGTCTAAATCTACTCTTCTCTAGTTTAAAACCACTGCCCCTCATCCTTTCACTGCAGGCCTTTGTAAACAGTCTCTCTCCATCCTTCTTAAAGGTCCCCTTCAGGTATCTCTGTGTCTGGTTGCAGAAATACTTAAACTCTTCTCTAGGAACACAATTTATTTACCTTGTCATCTTCCTAAAAATTCCCCTGGTCCTCTGTCAGGAATTTTCCCACGACAGTTATTCAGGTTCAAACATCAACAGCGAAAGGGTGTTAAATGAGAGCAGAGCTTATTATTCCTGTGCAAACATGACTGAGAGGGTGGGCTGGCTAAAAGCATTAGCAGCTTGCAGACAAGAGCTATGTCATGCTGCTGTGCCTCTTAAATAAAGCAGCTGTCATGTCCCTCCCCCAGGCCAGGTCTCAAGACAGTATCTGCTCACTAGCAGAACTTGGCTGGTGCAAACCTGTCGTGCCTGGTGAGATGAGCCTGACTGCCCTGTTCATGTTTTCAGCAGGGACTGTCTTCACAGTCAACTGAGAAACAAACACTTCTAGACCGTGGTTCAGATGACTTACTTTAGAGGTGTACCTTCAGGTGAGATTAACTGAATCCTACACGTGTCTCAGTTCCATTACAAAGATAAATTAGGGGGCTTAATGGTAACATAGAGCTTATTGCTCCACTCCATTACATATCTTGAATCCCACACAGGGAGTTTCACTAAAACTGCCGTGCAGCATGTGAGGTGTAGCCCACTTTGCACTGAGCTCTAGGCAAGCAACAAAGGAATTTGGAAGCAGGGCATCCACAGAGACTTCACTCTTAAGCTAAAAAAAAAAGAGTAGCGATAGTAGTAGCAACTACCACAGAACACTTGATTTCAGTACCATTCAGTTCTCAGAATACAACTCATCCTGTCTCTCAACCTCTTGGGATTGATTTTTGTCTTGGAACAGGATAAGTGTATAACAGTTCTGCTCCTACCTACTTTAAGGTTATAAAACAATCTATGCTTATATTTCAGTTCCCTGAGGCATTAGCAGGGCTTTACTAACTGTAAAGAGTCACTATCTTCAAAGGAAAAAGGAAAAAAAAACAATCATCAAAGAAGTCTGAAACTTCACAAATTTATCAGCTGCCACATTAGAGGTCAAGAGCAGATATTTTAAAGTAATTTTAGTATCTTACATAAACAACAAGACAGAGTTCACCAAAACTGGTCTAGTTTGTCCATAGAGATCATATCCATTTAAAGAAAAAGTGAAACAGCAAAGAAAAAATTAAAAACAAGTTGACCTAGTTCATGATTTGTGAAGTGTGGGATGGATGAAAGGTCTTTAAGTCCTTAATGCAGCTTTCCCTGTCTATTCTCATTTCAAGAAGCTTTACTTTTGGTCACAAGCAGTTTGAGGCTTGCACCCAGCAAATCATGTCTGTTTTCTAGAACGTGACTCCAGCATGCAGCAGAACTGCTCAGATTTATTACTCCATAGTGATGGCTCTCAATTTCCTCTCCGTGGCTTAACTTTTCACCTTCACCTAAGCTTTTGTGGGGGAGGCCTAGATACAGCAAAATGGCTCTTTTATGCAAAAGAAAAAAAGATGAAAACCTCAATTGTTTCAAACTTCCCTGATGTGTAAAAACAAAAAGAGAAGCTACAGCAATGCAGTGCTGATTTTGTTGTTGGGTTCACATCACAAGCACCCTACACCTGTGGCTTATCTGCAAAATAATTAAATCTACTTTTTTCTCTAGTAGTTACTTCATAAAACCCAAAATTTACAACACCAAGCTAGGTATAATTTAAACAGCGCCATTTAAACAGCTGCTTTTTCGCCATTCCGCACAAGACCAAACGTAGTACAGCCTTACTTTCAAAATCTTCTACTGGCTCCTACCACAAGAAACAACTGTTCCCTCCTTCACAGACACCAAAGATATTACAAGACCAAATGTACTACAACCTTACCTTCAAAATCTTCTTACTAGCTCCTACCATAAGGAACAACTGCTTCCTCCTTCACAAACACCAAGGATATTACTAGGCGGTCTGCAAGTCCTGCAAGCTCGATTTGGCACTGAAATACTCTCCACTGCAAGGACAGCTTCACTCTAAACTTGCAGCAGGTGCATCCACTTGTTGATAAAGTGAGGGGAAGGCCTCATTGCCCTCAGCAGCTGCCACATAGGTGAACCGCGTTTTGGATTCACACGGATCTCTGCCCTGAAGGCAACAGGTGCAAGGGATACTTCAGAGCTTGTCACAGGTGAAACTCCCACAGACAATAGAAAAGAGGCCCAGTGGTGCCTTCTATTGCAGGCTGCTGAGAGCGGCTGGAGAAAAAACAATCAACTTTCTGGTGTCCAAAGAAAGACAAAAAAGTTGGAGAATGGTCTGGAGAACAAGTCCTAGGGGTGGCTGAGGGAACTGGGTTTGTTTAGTCCAAAGAAAAGGAGGCGGGGGGAAGACCTTATTGCTCTCTACAAGTCACTTAAAAGGAGGATGTTGTGTCATGGGGATTGGTCCCTTCTCCCTAGTAGTGATAGGATGAGAGGAAATGGCCTCAAGCTGCAGGGGAGGTTTGAGGTTGGATATTAGGAAAAACTCTTTCGCTGAAAGGCTTCTCAAATACTACAACAGGCTCCCCAGGGAGCCTCAAAGAAGGAGCGATTAGACTCTGGAATGGACTGCCTGGGGGATAGTGGTGTCACCATCCCTGGAGGGCTTTAAGAAAAGATTGGATATGGCACTTGGTGGTATGGTTTAGCTGATGTCGTGGTGTTAGGTCATAGGCTGGACTTGATGATCTCAGAGGTCTTTTCCAGCTTCATTGATTCTGTGACTGAATCTCCCTCCCCAGAGGCATGTAAAAGATGCAGAGACATAGCACCGAGGAACGTGGTTTAGCACCAGACTTTGGAGAGTTAAAGAACGGTTGGATTTCATGATTCTAAAGGTATTTTCCAGCCGAAACGATTCTATGAAACCTGTGAGGCTATTCCACAGGTTCGCCTCTACCTCCGCTAACACCGGAAGAAACCCCGGCAGGGGCTGTCCTGATAGGCACAGGAGCTGTCGGCAGGGGTGGAACTGATAGGTGGCTCCATAGCTCAGTGGTTAGAGCACTGGTCTTGTAAACCAGGGGTCGCGAGTTCGATCCTCGCTGGGGCCTCCTGCTTTTTCCTGTGACGTGCTCTATATTTTCGGCTGTGGTTTCTGTTTGTTTGTTTGTTTGTTTTCTCCCCTCCTCCCCTGAGCAGCACCGGGAGCGTGGCTCCGCGGGGGCGAAGGGGAGAGCGTGCGGTCTCTGTACAGCTGCTGGTTTTTGCCTCGCACCCAGACGGTGGCGGTAGGTGACAGATTACTTTGGCGTACTGCAAAATGACGTCGTTTGTTTGCCTCCCTTTTACACCAGCAGCTGGGACCCACCGCTCTGCTACGCAAATAAATTCGCTTCTCTCGAAAGGAACATTTGAAGTTTGTTACTAACCCTCTTTCACCGTGGATAACGCAACCCCAAGGTCCTCGCTCTCCCGACGCGATTTTCCCCAAATTAACGTCACAGGACATGTGCTCCTGCCAGAGTAGCGGGGCACCACCATCTTCCCGGTCCAGCTGTGTCCCCAGGGAAAAGAGGCTCAGCCAGGGGACATTGCAGCACCCGGGCCTGATGTGCTGGTCAAGATGTGCTCTCCAACTGGATAGAAGCCACAGCTGCTCAGCCACAATTGGGATTTTTAAGGATTGCTTTGTTTGTGTTGCTTTGATTTTATTTGGGTTTAAGGTTTGCTAAACATTCTACCCCTTACTGAATCCTTTGGAAGCTGCAGGTCATCTATGCTTCCAAAAAAAAAAAAAATTGCTTTAAAAAAAAAAAAATCTAATTTCATTACCATAAGACAATGAAATTTAAAATATACTTTTTATTGTGTTTCAGTTCAAAGACACACACACATGCACACAGAAAAAGAGAGGTGAGGTTGTTGGCATATCTATTTCATATTCTTAGATAAAATATGCAAGTCCTGAATAGTTGTGAGGTGGGGGTCAGTCTGTTCTCCCAAGTAACTGTCACCAGGACAAAAGGAAGTGCCCTGAAACTGGACCATGTGAGGTTTACATGGATATTAGGGAAAAAATCTCTTCACTGCAAGAGTGGTCAGGCATTGGAATAGGTTGCCCAGGAAGGTGGTGGAGTTACCATCCCTGGAGGTATTCAAAACATATGTAGAGATAGCACTTTAGGAAGGGTGTTGTTGGGTTGACAGGTGGGCTTGATGGTCTTAGAAGACTTTTCCAATCTTTATGACTGTCGTGGTAGGCCTAGGCAAGCCAAATTGGGTTTATACCTTTCCTGGCTTGCCCAGGCATATTTTTCTGCTTTCCTCCTGCTGTTTTGGGGGAGAGCAACGGCAGGAAAAGGGACAAAGGGTGTGGCACCACTGAGTCTGGGGTCCCTTGCCTGACCAGACCCTGTGGTAAACAGGGTGCACGGGGCTGCCTTGTGCAGGGCCTGTGTTCTTCCCGAAGAAGGGTGGAGCAGGCCTATGGTTTCACCTAATATGGGCAAATCTTGGCTAACTGCCATTTCATTGGCTGTCCTGTGTCCAAAGGCCCATTGATCTGGGGCTGTATTGGATAAAAGGGAGGTCAGCAGAGAGCACGCTGCCTTTTTCCTTTTGCTTTTGCCTTAGCCCTTTGCCATTGCACGCTGTGTGGTGCCCGTGCCGTGTCCGTGCCTGTGATACCTCCACGCATTTGGCCTGCACCGCCAGTGTGACTGCAAGACGTCCTGCCTGTACCTGAAAGCCTTCTGCCCAGACGGAAGCCCTGGAGAGAATACAGATCGTCCAGAGAGCCAGGAACAGGTCAGAGATCGTCTGCCTCCTTCCCCAGAAGCCCAGGGGAGACTCTAAAGCCGATGATGGCTACCGACAGCAACCCTACCTTGGGTACTGTCAGATAATAATTTTGTGGGTAAATGCCAAAGCCTCTTGTAATTATTAATTGCCTTCTGCCCTAAGCAGAAAGTTGCTCCTTTATGTCCTATGCTTACCTAGTGAGCAAGCGGTATACTGACCGCAAAGCCTTCTCTTCCAGTTTATATCGAGTTTAATTAATGTATATATTAATAACTATTTCCAGATCCTGTTATAACCTGTACATAGTTTCCATAACGTTGCTAAGAGCCTGTTAATATTATTATTAAATGGTGATTGGGGTGATGCGAGTTCTGAATGTTTAATATTAATAAACTGTTAATATTTTTATATATCGTCTCGCATTAATTAATTTACCCCATCCCTTTACAATGACTTTGTAAGTCTTATGTTCGAGGCACTTGCACTTACTAAGCAGTTGTACACAGCCAAATCTTACCAGCAAATATTCAGAGACTCTCATAATAACTTATGCTAGGAAAGAAAATCACAGGGGTTGGAAGGGACCTTGAAAGATGATCTAGTCCAACTCCCCTGCCAGACATAGCAGGATCACCAGCTCCCTCTGTCCTTCCTCATAGGAAGGATATTCCACTCCTTTAATCATTTTTGTGGCTCTGGGCTGGACTTCCTCAAGCAGTTCCATGAGGTCCTTCTTGAGCTGAGGGGCCCACAACTGGACAGAGTATTCCAGATGCAACCATGCCAGAGCTGAGGGACAGGAGAATCTCTCTCAACCTACTAACAACATGCCCTCTAATACACCTTAGAATGGTTTTGGCCTTCTTGGCCACCAGAGCACATTGCTAACTCATGGTAAACTTTGCATCCACTAGGACCTTCAGGTCCTTTTTCCCTTCACTGCTCTCCAACAGGTCATTCCCCAACCTATATTGATCTATATTGCAACCTATATTGGTGCAAAAACCACACCTGTCCTTGTTGAATTTCATTAAATTCCTTCCCGCCCAACCCTCCAGCCCACCTTAAGTCTTGCTGAGTGGCAGCACAGCCTTTGGTGTGTCAGCCACTCCACTCAGTTTTGTGTAGTCAGCAAACTTGCTGACAGTGCACTCTGTTCCTCCATCCAGGTCCTTGATGAGTGTATTTACGAGCACTAGTCCCAGAACATGACAGCAGGATTTGCAAAAACATTAATAGTAGGAGGCTGATGCTGTTAAGATTTAATAGAACATGGATAGAGCCTAATGCTGGTGTTAATGGAGGTGCTCCTGGAAGCAGCGGCACAACAAGGCAGCTGAGTCACTTCCATTTGGCCATTATTCAGAACACTTGTTTCATCACTTGTAAGTGGCTTGGTTTTGTCTGGCACATCACTGAAGTTCAAAAGCTGATTCTTAATCCACCTCCTTCCCTCCTCCCCTCCCATTTCTCCTTAGCTGGTGCTGCTTTCTTTGGAAGAGTCTTCTTGGTTCTGCTTAGGTGGGAGCTTTTTTTCCTTTTTTTGGGGGGAAGGGGATGGGGTGGGGCAAAGGTGGTGCTGGGGTAGCTCTCAAATGTGTGCAACCTTCTCTTCCTGCTTTGGCTTGTGAGGTTTAGCCTCAACTTTGATTTTCTGTCCCTCTTTACCAGATGGATCTGTTTTCTGTTTTGGGGGGATGGGGTCTCTTTAGCTTCCTTCGAAGAAAATATTGGGATGGCTGCAGTGGAGGTAGAAGATTTTTTTTCAAAGGCTTGGTTGTTGAAGGCTCATTAAGCAGCTTGAGGAAAGTCTCTGGGGAAAGTAATTAACATCATTCAGCAACCCTGCTCCGAATTAGCCTTTTGCCTTAGAGATATGACTGATAAAACCCTTATCAGAGCTACAGTTGAAGAAAAAGAGGCAGCATTCTTCTTTCAGAAATACATTCTATAGAAATCTCTTTTTCTTCCACTGAGAGAGCCTTGGCTTTCTTGGAAATGAAATGTGTTTAACTTAAGAAAGGACACATCTATATTTAAGGAAAATAAGTCCTGATGATGAAAGCTTTGACAGATGTAACACCATGAATTTTTCATATTCCATTAATATCTGGAAATCCCAGATAAGATAGCTTCAAGTTGCTAAATACTCTTTCTACTCCTAAATAAGTTGCAACCCTTGCCCTAGCTGCATGTGACACAGGACAGAAAAGAAAAAGGCCAAGAGAAAAGGAGATTGACTGCTCTAGATTACTAGACAGGGGATTATTTGAGCTAGGGACAGCCAAGTCAGAATTCCCAGACCAAATCCAACATCTGAATCAAAGCTGTGAGCTCCCTTGTGATGTCCATTTACATGATTACTTCATGATTGATTTTTAGTGTCTTTTTCTGCCTTTGACATGTAGGAGAGATCTTTGTGACACCAACACTGGTGGTTCTGCTAGGACCAGTAACACCTTTTTTTAAATTTCTTTCCCAACTGTGAAGTGGCAAACCACCTTTTTTTCCAGTGGTAGTGCTGAAAGGGTGTCACCCTCTTACACCAAGGAGATGTCAGAATCTTACCAGCATCCAGAAAGTGTGGA
Source organism: Semnornis frantzii (assembly GCA_013399775.1). NCBI lineage: Eukaryota > Metazoa > Chordata > Aves > Piciformes > Ramphastidae > Semnornis > Semnornis frantzii. Next base: position 19,587 of record VWYK01040879.1, on the reverse strand, counting down.
AACATTTTGGTTCATAAGTAAATACTTCATTGGCCCAAAAATATAACAGAAGGGGTTTGTATGATCTTAGTAAGGGATTGTATCTTTTGGCTGCTTTGTTCTGGCATGCAGTAAACCTGGCTCTGCATGACTAACATTTGTTAAGAGGCAGATCAGTTCTGCTCTCTACTTAGAGAGGGGCAGGGGAGCCCAGGAAGAACACCGCCCTCCGTCTTTTGTCACCACACAGTGCCTGCTTCCATGAGGCAGGTGGACAGCAGGGAACCAGCACTGATGGAAATGCAGTGACTGAAGCCTCGGGAACTTGCAGCAGCTGTATGAAACTGCTGCCTATTACATTTTGTTCTGCTTTAACGACCACACCATTTGGAGCACTCTCAGCAGGAACACAATCCAACCACATCACTCATGCAGTGCAGGAACTCAAACGTTTTCCCTGACAATTCCCATAAGCATTTGATCCTGTAGAATTTGTAATCTCAAATCTAGTAGCAATTTTCTCCACTAGCAGAATATTAAAAGAGCATCAGGATTCTGATTATCTGCACTGGGCAACACTTTCATAGATCACTCTTGCTACAAAATGAGGACTGTAAGTTGCCAGATACCACAGTGATGTACCTTACACAGAGTGCTTTGTAAAATGGATACTGAGGAGTAGGTACCACTACCCTGTCAGCCCACTTTTGCCTGTGGGCAATACAGATAGCTCTAAGAGGCTATCTAAACCACAACTGACACCCAAGTCAGCCCAAAGTGTAGAACACAGATACTATTTTTCTGCCCTACCTATATCTTTGATACACGTTCCACAGTTTATGCCCACAGGGACCAATATAATCCATGATGTCCCAGTATCTTGCTGCAATTCTGTTGTCTCCCTCCTGATCACAGCAGCCAAGACTTGCATAGGTAGCACAAAACTCCAAGTGAAGTGGGAGGTGGAAAGATGGCCCACAATGCAGACACTGAGGATGTCCCAGCAGGTTGCCTATCAGGCACAGCAGAGGAGGAAAAAAAAAAAAATATTGTGTGGGCAAGGAAATTCTTTATTTGCTGCTGCTGCTCCTTCCAGCACATGGCCAAATGTTCACTTCCTTCAGTGTAAGATTCTTGAGGTCAGCTGTATAGAAATCCTGGGCTACTCTGTAGTGTGGTTCATTCATCCTCTCTATTAATTACCAGCCACAGAGCTCAGCATTCACTCAGATTTGCTTATATTCTCTTTTCCTTATCCTCTCTGAAGTTTAATACTTGGCAGGAGAGAAGCCCTCTGGGCTGCCTCTTTGGTGTTTCACACATCAGATAGCTGAACCTCCAGACATCTTGTCCCTAGAAGCACTCACAAATCTAATCCTTACATTTCAGTTTAAACTAATTGAGAAATCCTTCAACTGAGTAATACTAGTTAAAAAAAAATTATGAAATGGTGCCTGTACACAGAACTTGATCATCTCTCCCCACTTAGAAACACCAGTGAACAGCATTCAGTTGGTAACTGCCATTGTACTCACCTTCTAAAGCGCCCCAAACCTGGCTCCAGTTTCATAAAGACTGAACAGGGGCCATAAAACACAACAACATTGAAGCAACCATTACATGTACAAGTAGTTTTAGGACAAAAGAAAAACAGATTTACAGAGATATTGCTGTTACCCACAACCCCAGGTATTTGGGGTTAAAAGGAAAAAAATAGGGAGAAAATACACCTGTGAGACACCAGCATAACCTGAAGTTGAATGTGATATTCTGTACTTAAGCTAATTGATTTTAGTGGCTTTGAGCCCAGCTGACATTAAACTGATTTGAAGATGCATGAGACGTTTGCTCTTTCACCATTGGTGAGGAATGCATGAGCAAGCCCAGCAGCCAGCAAAGCCCAGCATCAGCTGTGTCTGCAGGTGGACCTTGTTTGTACTCAGCCTTTGTTCCTGAAGAGGCTGCTTCCCCAACTCTGTCCTTCCACAAGCAGAGTGGCAGTGCTTTGATCACAACCAAGCTTTCTTACTTCACCAAAACAAACGTTTTCCTTTCACGTACACATCCCTACTTGTAACATCCCAAAGCCCCAGGCACCCGGAGTGCTCATCACTGCTGTCCTGCATGCATCGCAACGCATGAGCTGAAGATCAGCATCACATCAAGAGCAGAAGAGATCTAGTGCAGAGGAGCAAGTTCTGCATTGTCTTGCAGCTGCAGGATGAACACCCAGTCTGATGCTGTTAGAAAGAGGCTTTTGTATGCCCTCCCTGCCCCCTCCCCCCCTTATTTCCATACAAAAGAGCATCTTAGTGAGCAAGGCTTTGTGATCTGTTCTACTGCTTCTGAAACATCAGAACAAAGTAATTTAAAAGGAAAAAAAAAAAAAAAAAAGCTATTAGATACCTCTTAGATTCCCACTAATCCTAGGAGAAACTGTTATGGTCAACGCAGAGGTATCTTATCTGCTGTTTCCAGCAGCTCCCTACTTACTGCATTACCACCCTAGGACACAGGCAGAGCAGGGAACAGGAAGCTGCAGGGACAATCTCACATACAGGCATGCTTCTGCTCATAGAAAACTCATCTCTCTCTCCTCACACATCATTATTTGCTCATAGGATTTCACTCAACGTGGCTCATGGAGAAGCCAAAAGCTCCCAGTCCTAACTTCTCAATAAAACCATCAGTGTAACACAACACCTGAGAATTCCTTGCAACTATGAATCTCTTCTGAGTCTTTACTGGGAAATGGTTGTTAAAAACACACCATACACACGAACCACAACCAAAACCCCCACAAACAGAAAAACAAAACAACCAACAACCTCCAGGTTTTTAGAATCTTAGAGTCTTTTCCACTCAAAACATTTCTAAGGTCATAGAGTCTGATCATCAGCCTAGGACCACCATGGCCACTAAACCATGTCCAGAAGTGCCACACCCACAAATTTCTTGAACACTTCCAGGGATGACGACTCCACCACTTCTCTAGGCAGTCTGTTCCAATGCCTGAACACTCTTGCAGGAAAGAAGATTCTCCTAATATCCAAACTACACCTCTCTTGGCACAGTTTTAAGCCACTTCCTCTCATTCTGTCACCTGATACTAGAGAGAAGAGACTCACCTGGACCTCTCTCCAACCTCCTTTCAGGTAGTTGTAGAGAGCAATGAAATCTTACCTCAGCCTCCCCTTCTCTAGACTGAACAATTCTAACTCCCTCGGTGTGCTGGTTTGAGGCTAATTGGAATATTTTAATAGAGAAAATTATATTATAGGCTGTGAAAAGGAAATAATGGTGATGTCTGCTTCATTCATTCAGGCTTGCTGACATGTTTAGGAAAAAGTACTCAAAACAAAAGATAACACAGTATCTGGGGCTGGCAGTGAGTGTCTCTGGGGACAGCGTCTCGGGTGGTCTAGCTTCTGGCTTCTCCTCTCTGCTGATTAACCTCACTAACCACTTTTCTTCTAATCCCTCCCCAGCCAATCCTCCAAAATTCACCTTGCACATAAAGCAAACCCTGGGGTAAGGTGTAGGGATGGGGAGAAGGTGGAAGGGTGGTTGGGAGCCCCTCCTGGGGTCTCTGATTTCTGGGAGGGGAGTTGTGTTTCTGTATTACCTTTACCTTGCATATTTCTGTAAATATTCCTGTATATATATTCTGTACATAGTGTATATCTCTGCTTGTACATTGTGCTGAGCTGTAAATAGAGCTTCGGTCCTTAACTTCCATCTGGCTGAGTCTAGTTTGGGTCATTTTAGAAAGTGGGGGGGGTGGGGAACTCCCAAACCATCACACTCAGCTGCTCCTCAAAACTTGTTCTCCAGACCCTTCATCATCTTTGTTGCCCTTCTTTGGACACACTCCAGCACCTCAGTATCTTTCTTGTATCAAGGGTCCCAAAACTGAACCCAGCATTCAAAGTGTGGCCTCACCAGTGCAGAGTACAGGGTCAAGATCACTTCTCCTGCACTTGTTTTGCCATGGCTCTAACTTGGGGCACCTTGACCATCCAGCAGCTTGCCAATAATCCTATCTCTGTTTGGATCTCAGTGAGCTGGAAATATGCCAGTTGCTAGATTCAGCAGTGTCATGAGATGAAAGATTTTAAATCCAAGTATTTAAACCTGCTGAGCTATCAGTTTCCCTCAGTTACTGCTCCCAAACATTGTGGACAATCACAGAAATTAAGGCATTGCCTGGGTGTTCTTGGCTATTTGCCTTATCCACAAAGAGCAGGGATGCGGAGATACTGGGACACTCTGCATTTGTGGCCACTGTTTTCTTGATCCCTTAGCATTTTCTCAGCTCTTTAGGGTAACATTATCTACCACTAAGAGGTACATGAGTACAAAAAAAGCTTGAATAGCTTTACTCATTTTCAGGCAGGGAGAGAATACATAGCCTCCCACCGAGCTGACTGCTCACTTGCCCCAAGGACTCTCTAGTGGACAGTCTGGCTTATTTTGCCCAACACACCACCCTCCAGCTATTCCTCAAATGCAGCAACACAAAACAGAGAAGAACCTTCCATTAACCATTGCAGACAAGAACACCAATTACAGAAAGCCATGAAGAGCTGCAAATCCAAGCCAATCCAAAACACATCAATCCTCCAGTTCTGCAGGACTACTCCAAGGGGAAGGTATAGGCTTGTTCACTGCTTATGCTGCTCTGAAAGCTAAACCAAGTCCTGCTAAGGTTTACAGAGTGAGAAAGGTGCTCAGAATACAGAGAACCAGGTGAGGAAAACTGGGTAAGAACACACAGGGTCAACACACTTTTAAAAGCAGCTGAGAGACTTCATTAATTTCCTTTTCTTGAACAGGAGTAAATATTTTTCCAATAGGAAAGCACAAGAAAAAGCATCCAAATCATGACTCTAAGAACAGAGAAAGCAAGAGATAAAGCTGAAGTGATTTGTAGTTGTGTTAGGTTTTAACATTAAAAATACCAGAACAAGAGGTGAAATAACAGTCACAGAATCACTGAGGCTGGAAAAGATCTCGGAGATCATCAAGACCAGCCTACGAGCCAACACCGCATCATCAGCCAACCGATGCCA
>VWYK01040879.1:0-13804 GCA_013399775.1 Semnornis frantzii | reverse complement strand
CCCCTCTGTAGCCACACAGCTACAGTAACCTTTCACTCTCTCCCCTACCAACAATGCAAAAACAACCCCTCAACTGGGCACACAGCCACCAAGTATGACGTGGAAAACCTACCTTTGGATTATGAAGTGCATCATCTATTTGAACAACCTGCAGTAGATCTTCACAGCTTATAATTCTTTTCAGTACAAAATGTAAAACCATGGCTGTATTGGTTTGAGTTTAGCTTCTCAGGGGAAACAAATACAACAATAGTAGGATGCCTTCCTCCCCATCCCCTTTTGGAAAGGGGGAAAAAAAGGAGGAAACAGAAGGGGTAAAACCACCCAAAGAACAATCTGGCTACGATTTGGAAGGTAAAAGAAAACTTTAACAACAAATAAAAGGTACTTAAGGTAGGAGAGTTACAAATAAGAAATAGGGAAGGGAAAACAAGATACAAAATATATATACAAGCAGATGGATGGTAGTGGATTGAAGAGATGTCCACCGTGTGGTAGAGACTGGCCACGTGGTAGGACAGGAGAACAGGAACGAGGATGGTGTCAGGCACACAGGCCACGAAGAGAGAGAGACCAACAGGAAGTTCCTCTGTTTATACAGGGGGTCCAGACAGAAAGTGGGAGTGGGCTTGACACTACACCTAGGGTCAAGCAGACATGGGATCACTTTCTGACCACTCCCCCCACCCAAGAGGGTTAACCCTTTACAATGACACATTGCTCTCCATTTTCCATGTTCCAGTGTAAGCAGCAAGCTGTGTACCCTTTACAGGTTGAGAATGCATTTTCACAGTGCACCACAAACTGCTCCTAGGTTAAGACACAACACCTGTTATGAATGCCACCACGGGTCCTGAATGGATTCTGAACTCCCAGCAGTCATTTAAATCACTACTGACACATCTAAACATGACGAGAACCAACCCTATGATACCATCACTACAGAACTTACACAGCATAACACTAAATATTTCTCCAAGAGGTATCTGAAATCTGTTTGCGTGTCACACAGAAATATGGGACTGGTATTAAAGACATTCTTCCATCTTATCAGTTGATTTATATTCATTTTATTACAAAACAAACACCAACCAAAGCATTGCTACAGAAATATAAAAAGAGAGTCTAGTCTTAAGTCAATTGGGTTGGCCTGTAAGTGTTAGAATAGCACCCACACAGAAGCCAGTTTCACAGAGAGGAAGAAGTACAGCAAGAACCTTATGGATGCCTTCTAACTCAAGGTTGTAGAGAGCAATCTGAAAGACCAGATATTCTCAGGCAGACACGATTGTGTTTATTCACAAATCTCTTCAGCATCCGGAACCTTTTCAGCTGAGCTTTGCAGCCTTGGTGTGACACGTGTTTAAAGTACTTGCAGCCTAAGCAAACACACAAAAAGAAAAACAAAATATTAAGTTAGACCACCAGAGAAGCAAATGCTTTAACTAACATGCAAACACCTAAGAAAGTTTTCAGTAATGAAAGGTAGCAAAATAATCCAAGACATGCCCATTAAAGACATAACAGCAGCATTAAATCTGACTTCACTTGACCCAGCAGACGTTCTACGTGATTACTGTATGCTGTGTCTTGCAAAATGTTTCTCTTTTGTTTTCACTCTTCACATAGACCAGGAAGCAAACTTTCTAGAGTACAAAGCAGCACTGATTTAATGAATTAACTTATTGCATTGGATATGGAAAAGAGATGCTCACACTGACACCAATAAGCACAGAAGTGTCATTAAAAACATAATTCAGAGCTGGAACAATTCTATTAGCCATCTGGAAATAAAAGCTGGAAGATATTTGATAACATCTGACTGAAAGAAAAACATGAATTTTTTCATGAAGTCCAAAAGATAAACTTACAGCAAGTTGACAACACACAAGCTGCCTAGCAACCAGTAGTCCAAACCGGTGCAAACCATGAGCTCCACATCATATTCTCATTCTCAATGTAGCAGTTGCTTCTTGGCCAAATATTGCACTTGGTTTTGATAGCACTTCAAAGAATGCTACTGAAGAGGTCACTGTCATCACCTTCTTACAATACTCCTAATGGTTTCTGCTCAATACCCACTACACTTCTCTTTCACACAGAATGGTCTGGCTTGGAAGAGACCTCCAAAGGTCTAGTCCAACTCCCTCTGCAGTAAGCAGGGGCATCCTCAACTAGATCACATTGCCCAGAGCCCTGCATTACAACCTTAAGGAGCAGCTGCTCCCCAGTAATTTGCCAAGACACTGCCTAGGCTGGCATCCAGCAAGCAAATTCTCTGCGGTCCTCACAACATTTGCTCAGGAGCATGCTGTGTGGTTTTGAACTTGGAGTTTGAAGATTAAGAGAAGCAGTATTGTGACTGCTCAACAAGGCAGGATAAAACGGAATTCTAAACCAGGATAAGACAAGCTATGCAAAATATTCTCCACTTTCAAAAGGCAAACAAATGTAAGCATTTTTCTGCTTCAAAGACAGCCTTTGATAGAAGAAACAAACTGCTTGTTCGGAAGTGTAGATCAGCTGGATTCTGCTTAATTCAGGCTAGAACTAGACAACTTCTGTTCTATGTAGTGAAAAGGAAAGAACATTTAGTATTACCCTTTCCCAGCAAGATTCCAGCCACCACAGCTTTTTCATAGGAAAGGTTTTCATTTTCCTGCCAATTCTTTTTTGCTAAGTAACGGCTAAAATGGAAGGCTGGCCACCAGTCCTTTCTGGAGTTCCACTCTTGTTTGATCCACTCAAGGTGCTTCTCAGAGCTGGAACAGGAAAATCAGTTACAGAAAAGCTTAAAAATTGGCAGAAAAAGATTAGGAGAAAAATTTAAAATCATCTTGCTACAGGTCTCATATTGCTAGCCTGGACAGACCAACCTCACACTGCAGACTGAAGCACTACACAGAAATAACCTTTATTCTCCACGATAGTTTCTCCTTTTAATTCCTGCCAACACTAGTAAGGCAGAGGTGAACTCCAGCAGTTTTACTTAGACTTGGGAGGCTTGCTATGTGAAACAAAGCCTCTGACTTGTGCCAGTTTATCAATAGTACCAAGAGAGTTTCTTCAAGTCTGTTGATACCTTAGTGGCATTAAAGGATTGGTTTGTTTTTAGAGAAGGTTTGTGTTACTCTGTGCATACTGAAGTACTAGGTTATACCAAATACTTATAACTTATGTGATAAAGACTTGGATCAAGCACTTAAACCAAGCCATTCAAACTACCTCACAGGAGGAAGTGATAATCCCATAAAATGGTCAAGATGCCCAGAGTTTCTCAAGATATTCTGGAGTTCTCTTCAAACACAAAAGTGCAGATAAGAATCACAGAACTTAGCTAGGGGTTGGAAGAAACCTCCAGAGATTGAGTCCAGCCACCTTGCCAAAGCTGGGGCAGGTCACACAGGAACATATGCAGGGGGGTTTTGAAAGTCTCCAGAGGAGACTCCACAACCTCTCTGGGCAGCCTGTTCCAGTGCTCCAGCACCCTCACTCTAAAGAAGTGTCTCCTCACGCTGAGGCGGCACCCTCCATGTTCTACCTTGTACCCACTGTTCTTTTTCCCGTGCTGCCCAGTGACAGGACAGAGACTCACCCTCTCATCTTGACACCCATCCCTCAGATACTTGTAGATATTAATAAGATCCCCTCTCAGCCTTCTCTTCTCAAGACTGAACAGCCCCAGGTCTCTCAGTCGTTCTTCATAGGACAGATGTTCAAGCCCCACAATCACCCTTTCAGCTCTGTTATAATCCCTCCCTGCCTCTCTTGAACTCGGAAGGTCAAACCTGGGTACAGTATTCCAGGTGTGGTCTCACCACATCAGAATAGAGGGGGAAGAGAACCTCCCTAGACCTCAGAATATCATACCACTTTTACTAACTCTAAGCAACAACACTCCCAGCTTTAATCCACCAGCGTCTAGTCCTTAACAGTGGATGCTGTGGAGGTGGCAGTAAAACAACAAAATGGGTCACATTAAGTACTCAACTAATTTATTGCAATTTACAGCCTCTGTTGGGTAAAATCAAGTCTAGACATTGAAGGCCTTCTGGGCATGGATTGCCTGAAGTTATTTCTTCTGAAATCAGAGGCCATGTCTGTCAGTGTTGGTGAGGATACAGTCCCAGGTGCTTTGGCTCAAGCTCTTCCTGCATCACACAACACACCAGTTAACACAGCACCACCTATGTCCCTATCACAGCCTAGCAATTCTCAAGTCACCTTCAGGTAATGCATGCACAGTGACAGAGCAGAAGACCCAACAGCTTTTGTTTCCTCTGTCTCTGACACCCCTCAAAGAAGGATATTAGTGATGGGCAATAAATGCAATTCAAACATCTGAACAACTCTTCCTGCAGAATGAGGTAAGTTAGTTCAAAAAAAACCAAAACCACACACACAAGACACCCCAGAACAGCAACAGAAATGCACCAGAACTCCCAAAACCACCCAAACACACACATACTCCTCAAAACAATAAACATTTTTTTTCAGACAACTACAAAAATGAAAATCTGGAGTTCTCAGTAATTTCCCCTTTCCTCCCAGTCAAGCACAGCCACAGGGCAGGTCAGATAATTCTTCCATTGCCCAGCATGAAGGGAAAGGCTGCAAGTATCACTTGTCAGTTGCCCGAAGGTGAAGAGTTGACAAATTTGTTTTTAGCACAGTGCATCAGAGATACTTACATGATAATTTGTTTCAACTGTCTTGCCAAACAGCTCCAGGCTTTCATGTTTTCCTTCCAGCCAGCATAATCCAAGGCTGCAAAAATAACTTCGAGTCCCAGTCGACGTTTTTTTCTTTTCTCTGGAAAAAAGAGATTAGGCTACTAATTTTCTTAGACTGGGTTGAACTGCTTAGCAAGCAACAAGACAAACAGTTTTCCATCCTGCCAAACACTGCTCCTCTCCCCGTTACTGAGGGCTCCCCTCATTGCCTTCTGCCTCTTCCAACAGATAGGGTTCCTGGCTCTAGAGCACAACTCATACCAGAAACACTCTCCCTACTCCCATCCTGCTCAAGAGCTGCTGACTCAAGAGGCACATACAGGACTGCCCACTTACCCCACACTGCCTTGCTTACGATAACAGCTGCTTACAGTAGCCACAGTACACTAATCGATCAGTACTTCTAATGGACATGGTGACATGGACAGAGGCATTGAGTGCACCCTCAGCAAGTTTGCTGGCAACACCAAGCTGTGTGGTGCAGCAGACATGCTGGAGGGAAGGGATCCATCCAGAGGGACCTGGACAGGTTGGAGAGGTGGCCTCAAGCCAACTTCATGAGGTTCAACAAGACCAAGTGCAAGGTCCTGCAGCTGGGTCAAGGCAACCTCAAGCACAAATCCAGGCTGGGGAGTGACTGGCTGGAGAGCAGCCCTGAGGAAAGGGACTCGGGGGGTGCTGGTGGACAAGAAACTCAACATGAGCCAGCAGTGTGCACTTGCAGCCCAGAAAGCCAATCAGATCCTGAGCTGCATCAGGAGAAGTGTGGCCAGCAGGGCAAGGGAGGTGATTCTGCCCCTCTACTCTGCTCTGGTGAGACCTCACCTGGAGCCACTATTACAAGAGAGCTGTGGACATGCTGGAGTGTGTCCAGAGAAGGGCCACGAGGATGATCAGAGGCTGGAGCATCTCTACTATGAGGACAGACTGAAAGAGTTGGGGCTGTTCAGTCTGGAGAAAAGAAGGCTCCCAGGTGACCTTCTTGTGGCCTTCCAGTACCTGAAGGGAGCCTACAAAAAAAGCCTGGAAGGCACTTTTTAGGCTGTTAGGCAGTGACAGGTCTAGGGGGAATGGAGCAAAGCTGGAGGTGAGGAGATTCAGACTGGATGTGAGGAGAAAGTTCTTCACCATGAGAGTGGTGAGAGCCTGGAATGGGTTGCCCAGGGAGGTGGTTGAGGCCCCATGCCTGGAGGTGTTTAAAGCCAGGTTGGATGAGGCTCTGGGCAGCCTGATCTAGGGTAGGGTGTCCCTGCCCATGGCAAAGAGGTTGGAACTGGATGATCCTTGCGGTCCCTTCCAACCTTGACTGATTCTGTGATTCTAATTGGCCCTGCTGATCAACATGCTCTTCTCATGGGAGGGGAACAGGGTGCCTCTGGAACGCTTCAAATCCTGAGATGCTACCAAAAAAAACCCCAAAACAAACAAAAAACCCCCAAAACACATCCACCCCCCAAATCTGGGACTGATAGGAATAAAGCAGGCATTTCATATCAGCAGACTTCTGAAAATAATTTCTTCATCTTCTTCCAGAAATCAGATTGTCCTTATTAGCTAAAAAAAAGTTCACAAGTCTCATGCATGAACAGAAGTCTCAGCCAAGAGGTTGTTTTTTCCCCTCCCAAAGAGAATAAGCAAGAGAGGACAACCTTGATTCAAGGACATTTCACCATCTGCTGATTTGCTGGAACATGCCAGGTCACAGGAAGAAATACAGCTTGGAATGAAATTGATTAGCATGGGGTAAACAGTCTCCAAACTGGAAGATGTTACCAGCTTGAAGACAAAACTGCCTCCAAATGTGGGAAGTTGTTCTTTGCTTAGTAACAATGAAGTAAAAGCAAAGACCCATCTCCATTCCTCCAGAAGAGGAAGAATAACTAATAACAGACCCCAAAATGGCAGTAGGGACTCTGACATTCAGAGCAGGGTATCTTGTAATAACATGTTATTGTTGAGATCCTGGCTGTGCCTTGCACCAGTTTGCTTTGATCGACCTTTAAAATGGGAGAGGGATTTGTTATACAAGTTTGTAAATGTCTGTTCATACATCCAGGTTAAAGGTTCCTGTGATGGGGGTTGTTGGGTTTTTTCCTTAACAGAATTACTTTAAAAAGGATAAAGAATGCTGAAGAAGAATCTGAGAATATTATTTCAGAATAACAATGACCAAAGATATTAAAAGACTTACTTGATTTTTGCAGCATAGTATTAAAATCTATCATCAGTTCATGAGAAGGAACAATATCATGCAAGATCTGAAATAATAAAGATAAAAATAAAACTACAAACCCCACATACATTGTTTTAGTTTTAAAAACTTTTTAAAGACTTCTTATGGGGTTTAAACCCATTACAAGGAGTAATGGGTTTAAACTGGGTGAGGGGAGATTGAAACTGGATGTTAGGAGGAAGTTCTTTACAGTGAGAGTGGTGAGACACTGGCAGAGGTTGCCCAGGGAGGTTGTGGCTGCTCCCTCCCTGGAGGTGTTCAAGGCCAGGTTGGACGAGGCCTTGAGTGATCTGTTCTAGTGGGAGGTGTCCCTGCCTATGGCAGGGGGTGGGAACTAGATGATCCTTGAGGTCCCTTCCAACCTAAACCATTCTATGATTCTACCTGATCAAGAGCAGCATAGGATCCAGAGGTTTTGGTGCTTTACTTTGGAAGACTAAGCAATCTGGTACTAAGGAGTGAATATTGTGCACATCTGTGACATTACTCTGTGGCACAATGGATGAAATTCATGGCTGCTGACAGACACTGCTTGTGGCAAATAAAACATTTCCAAGGAGCAGCTCAAATCCATATCCAGTGTTGTCCCTTTATAAGATGGTAACACTCTTTCCTTCCTAGGCCAGTTCTAGGTCCCATCTGGACACTGAATCTTGGTTTCTGGACACATTAAACCAGTTCTTTGAGTTAACACTATCTTGTAAGTGACTAGAGCCTAAAGCTACTGCTAAAAAGCACGGATAAGATGGAATTTTATACATATAAGCTAGAGTTGAAGCCTACATTTAATGAAGTTGTTTTAAAACACTCGACTTGCAAGCACATTAGTGCCATCAAGTGGCAAAACAGACTGCAAAACATTGATCTTGGTATCTTCCTGCAAAGGAGCAAGGGCAAGGAAAGCAGGAATCTAAAAGCAGCTGTACAAAAGCTTAAAACAGCAAGGCCTTGTCTGCCAACAGCCAGCAGGAATTAACTTGTTTTAGCTTGGAAACAAGCAGAGAAACTAATTGCTAGACAAGATCAGTGTGAGGGAAATGTAATTTCTTCAGTATTTCAGATATCAAACAATAACAGAAATAAGCATGCTTTATGTACTAGACTGCTGACAGCCTTCTACAAGCACACAGAATCACTCTCTGAACTTATTTATTGACTTGTAAGAAGTTATACCATGCACCAAAAGGCAAGGTGGATCTGAATTCAAAGGCAGCTCAGCATTTCAGCTCAATGAGGACAAAGAACTGCTGAAGAGAGTCCAGCACATGGCCACCAAGATGCTGAGGGGATTTGAACATCTATTATATGCTGAGCAAGCTGGGGAAGGTTGGAGAAGAGGAGGCTGAGGGGGGGGGGATCTTATTAATGCTTACAAATATCTAAGGGGTGGGTGTCAGAAGATGGGGCCAGATTCCTCTTAGTGGTCACCAGTGACAGGACAAGAGGCATAAACTTGAACATAGGAAGGTTCACCTAAACACAAGAAGGAACTTGAGAGTGGTAGAGAACTGGAACAGGCTTCCCTGAGAGGTGCAGGAGTCTCAGTGGAGACTTTCAAGGCCTGCCTGGACATGTTGCTATGTGACCCTGCTCTGGCAGAGGGGTCGGAGTTAATGATCTTCAGAGGTCACTTTCAACCCCTACTGTTCTGTGACAGAACACAACTCTGTTTGCCCCCTCATTCACATCCCTCCCCTTAACTTCCCTTTGATCCTCTGCTTTCCACAAGGAATACAATAGGGTAAATAATATTAAAAGGAGAGCTGAGGCAACCCAAACTGTCTGACCACCACACAACATGAATGACCACAGACTCTATCTACTATATAATGTGTACCTTTAGTGCAGATATGAGTGATTTCTTAGATTCACCTTGTCTCTTCAGGAACTGATAAAGGTAAACATGAGCATTGGGATTAGCAGGAAACTTTGAGTTGTAGGCATATTCATTTAACACTTGGCGGGCTTCGTTATGGTCTCCATAGAACTCCAGCAACTAAAAGAAGTTAAGTCTGTCATTAGTTTGCCACATATTAGCCATCAAAGCCTTACAATTCATTTTGGGCTGCCACAAAACTATCCAGTAGCACAGGCTGTATCTTAGAGTGCAGCATATTGGCCAAGACTAAGCGGCCAATATTTTATTGGCCACTCTGATCACAGATAGGCAAAAATTCACATGTCCAAGCTGCTACAGCAAAAAAAGTCCTTTAACAATTGCCAAAGAACTAGCAGCACTTGCTCACTGGAAAGAGACACCATCAGATCTTTCAAGGGAGAGGCTCAAGGAGAGAACTTGCCAGCTGTCAACACCAAAATTCCACAAGGTGTGCATAAAGAAGTCAGCACTTATAGAAGTAAATAATTTTAAAAAATATTTTAAGATTAAGAAATAAAAGTTTCTGAACTTAATTACAAATTCTAAGCAGATATTAAAAAAAAAAAACAAACAAACACCACACCCAACCAAACAAAACCACCAGAGGGACTGCACATGTGGTATCTTTAACATTTAGTGTTATCCAGAAAAACACTGCCATGCCAAAAAGAGAAATTGTTTTCAGGAATTTAAACAAAGCAACTGTGCTCCTATTTCTGTACTATCTCCATGAAAACAAAACATGCAAGCTGTTTGTCTATCTCTTTTTCTTGGCAATGCACAGATAAGTCTGGTTTTGTACCCTGTGCAGGTTCTTCAATTCTACCAGGAGCAAACTGTGCTCTAAATCATGGCCTGCAAGACAGACATATAGATGTAGTTTTAACAATACTTTGTTGTCACCCACAGAGAGAGAAAAAAAAACCTGCAGACATCTCAATGAAAGTTAGACAGGTAAACACAAGAGAAAGGTGTCTGCAAAACATGCCCTTACATCCACATAGCATTTCACAAAGAGATCCCAGACTCCAGGTATTTTAATAATCTCCTGTAAGTTCACTGCTGCCTTCCGAAAGCAGTTGTGCATTTCCTGTTCAACAGACAAGTCTTCAAAGCCATCCTGGCCTACCAAAACATGAAAGACAGACATAAAATTAGAAGTGAAGTACCCAAGAGATGATCATATTTTACTAAGCAAGGACCTCAGTCAGAGGACAAGCTTGCAAGCAGAGGCCTTGGTTTCCTCAGCATTGCAACAAGTTTTTACCACTCTTAGTCAAATTTATCATCATCCAGTTTCAACTAATGGGGCCTGATTTGCGGTACAAGAGAAGATGCTACCAGCACAAGGTTGAGTTTTAATCTGCTATTCATATCATCCTGCCTCATGCCAGCTTCAAAATGGAAGCACTGGCTGGAGCAAAGTATTATGAGGCTTCAAGTTCTAACATGGAAGTCTTCCTATTCTGGTTACTGCTTTTTGATTCTGGGATTTCGGGTGTTGGCTCTCTTCTGCTAAGATGGCAGTGGGACAGGGAGGGATTGGGGAGTAGTTCCCTGGCTTGGGTTGTTAGCTCTCTTGGTTCTGCTTGCTGATGCTTTCTGCTCTGCTTTTTCTGCAAATAAGTTAATTGAGCATTGTATTATTACTATCACCTCATTTATTCATTAAAGTCGTACCTCAACCATGAGTTTGTGTGTTACTTCTCCCTCACTTCTGAGTTGTAGGGAAAAGGCTGTGTTAAACTAGCACAGTCCATAAACCAAATTCTTCAAGTTTTCACAGAAAAAAGTAGAGCTCCAATGTAACTGAACACATAGCCAGTGAGTATATGCAGCATTAGATGCCACACACAGGCAGCAACTTACCAACTAGTAACCATAGAACTGTCAGGGCTGGAAGGGTCCCCAAGGATCATCTAGCTCCACCCCCCAGCTCAATCACCCTGCCATGGGCAGAGACACCTCACACTACATCAGGCTGCTCAGAGCCACATCCAGCCTGGTCTTAAAGACTTTCAGGGATGGGGCTTCTACCACCTCCCTGGGCAATCTGTTTCGGTGTCTCGCCACCCTTATCGTGATGAACTTCTTTCTAACATCCAATCTGAATCTACCCAGTCCTGGTTTTGCTCCATTCCCCCTAGTCCTATACTGCCTGACATCCTAAAAAGTCCCTCACCAGCTTTCTTGTAGGCCCCCTTAAGATACTGGAAGGCCACAAGAAGGTCACCTGGGAGCCTTCTGTTCTCCAGATTGAACAGCCCCAAATCTTTCAGTCTGTCCTCATAGCAGAGGTGCTCCAGCCCTCTGAGCATCCTCATGGCCCTTCTCTGGGCACGTTCCAGCATCTCCACATCCCTCTTGTCTCAGAGGTGCCAGAACTGGATGCAGTACTCCAGGTGAAGTCTCACCACAGCAGAGTAGAGGGGCAGAATCACCTCCCTTGCCCTGCTGGCCACACTTCTCCTGATGCACCCAGGATCTGGTTGGCTTTCTGGGCTGCAAGTGCACACTGCTGGCTCATATGGAGCTTCTCATCCACCAGCACCCCCAAGTCCCTCTCCTCAGGGCTGCTCTCCAGGCAGTCACTCCCCAGCCAACATTGATGCCTGGGATTGCCTCCACTCGGATGCAGGACCCTGCACTTGGTCTTGTTGAATCTCATGAGGTTGGGATAAGCCCACCTCTCCAGCTTGTCAAAGTCCCTTGGGATGGCATCCCTTCCCTCCTGCGTGTCAGCCACATCACACTGCTTGGTGTCGTGGGTGAACTCACTGAGGATGCACTCAATGCCACTGTCCATGTCACTACTTATTTCAGAACAAAAGTGGTTAAACCAAGCCAGCAGGGTAACCTATTTTCCCAACACGCAAGTGAAGGGAAAGTAACACACAAGAACTTGGAATTGAGACCAAAAAAAAAGATAGTGATATAAGAGTAGTGTTTACTGAGCAAAATCAGATAAACATAGCACAAAATGCACAATTACCCTAGCTTAGTTGCAGAAAAAGCACAGCACAAAGCAGAAGCACATGAGGCAAAAGCCCCTCCCAGAAACTACTTCCCCATCCCTCCTTGTCCTACCCAGTGGAAGAGACAACAGCCAAAAAACCCAGAACCAGCAACTGAACAGGAAGCCTCTCAAGTTGCAATCTGAACATCTAGCCCCATAATACTTTGCTCCAGTTAGCACTTCAATTTTTGAAGCTAGCATGACTGCATCATGGTATGAGTAACAGCAGCAGATTCAACTCAGTCCAAGACACTATCTTTAAAGGAACTGAAATGAAACAAGTTTTGGGGGGCTTTTGCCACCTCCCCAAATTCTGGCAGGAGTAAAGCACTTACACACCTATCAGGCCATTGCTGTAAGTGAATACTTTCCTTTGATCATTATTTTAGGTGTTGCAGGCTGGATATAAGAAATGTTTCAGAAGAGCATCCCAGGACATGTTGGAGAGCTGCTGGTCAGTGTGCTATTTTGGCACCACCACAGTTGTTGATAAATAATTTTGTAACATCCATATCATCAAATTCTGAAAGTAAAGGTGTCACTACAAACACAGGCAAGTTGGAGTCTACAGCTCAACACAAAACTTACCATGCTCTAACAGAATGTTCTTCTGCTTACACCAGCTGTAGTAGTCCAACAGTCCCCTGTAAGCCTGGATCAGTTTCTTTTCTTTATCCTGAATGGCTGCGTATTCTCCAAGCCTCCAACTTTCTGCCATGGACAGGTTTTGGTAAGCTTCATCTATTAGTCCATTACACAGGAGATGAAAGGTGTGCTCTAGGCAAACCTGCAATTCAAATAGTCCAGACCACAGTGTTTCGGATGACAAATAGAGAGACTCAGCAATACAGCAAAGAAGAGATTCACTACTTACATGCATATGAAATAAAGCTGACAGATAATGAAGTATTTTAATTACAAGTGTAAAACTCCCCTTTTTTTGTCCAAACAGTATCTTTACAAGGAATTCTGGAGAAAAATGCAGCACTTCCCAGGGAGGTGGTAGTGTCACTGCCCCTGGAGGTGTTCAAGAAATGCGTGGACATGGCACCTGGGGACGTGACTTAACAACCATAGTGGTCTTAGGTTAAAGGTTGGACCCAATGATCTTAAAGGTGTCTTACAACTAAAATGATTCTATGACTGGTAGAACACAAGGGGGCAGACAGATGAGCCAAGAACCTAAGTAATTTTTTCTGCCTGAAGATGCTGAAGACATTGGCAATTAAAAGCATACATAAAGATGTATCCCTGGGAAGGAAAAGGGGCTCTTGGAATACATGGAATGGAAAGTCACACATCAGGTGGTAGACTGTATCTGTACATACAGATTAGCTACTGGAAAAGTGAGCAGATAATGATGACAATATTTAAATACAACTCTGCATAACAGCCAAATTAAGGACTGGAAACAAAATTTGGCAAGCGTTAATGCATAATAAGATGTTACTGGGGCAAGCATGAAAATAATTTAAAGTATTTCAAATTCAAATTAAAAGATTAAAGGATCTAAGCACTTCTAAGGTCTGATGATCTGCATCTGTGACCCAATATACAGACCAAATGTGATACAGTTCAGAGAAAAAACTTTAAGATATCATGCTCTGCTGGTTTGAGGCTAACTGGAATATTATAATGATGAGGCTCTGGCCAGTCTGATCTAGGGTAGGGTGTCCCTGCCCATGGCAGGGGGGTTGTAACTAGATGATCCGTGTGCTCCCTACCAACCCTGACTGATTCTACACTAAATGAGAAAAAATAGATCATTGGTTGTAAACAGTAAATAATGATGCTATACCAATAATTGGTTTGCTGAAAGGGACAAAATGCCAGAATGTAAACAATTTGTCCCTCTTTTGCCATCCTCACTCCTGAGCATTGGATCTATTCACTGCTCTTTAAGTTTTCCACTAACCTTGCCTAACAGATAACATGTAAGCTTT